>JAEIIL010009152.1:0-17919 GCA_018905715.1 Drosophila lini | reverse complement strand
CGGGAATTTAAATCAAATATATAAAAAAGAAAAATCAAATATAAAATTATATATTTAATATAAATTTTAAAAGAAAATTATAAATACAAAATAATACAGCTGACTACCACTTAAAATTTCTTTAAAAATATTTCGTCCAGAGTGTTCATTGGGCACCTTCAAAATTATTTCGTTTGCATACGAATGCGAATACTTTATAGACTGAAATTGCAAACATATTTCGGAGAAAATTTTCACAAATGCGGAGAACATTTTGCACTATATCAAAAAAAAGAGCTCACATAAAATCTATATATTGTTCTTCATGCCAGCTTGTGCACTGCCATGATTGCTTCTCGTTAACATTTTACGCATTTTGTTTTATTTTCCAACCGAATTTGAATTCGAAATCCGCATTTAGAGTGAATTGAGCTGCATTTCCCATTTTGCAGCCCCCTCCCTCCCCAATCAATCACACTAAAAGTGCATAATGGTGTTGTAAAATCAAAGAGTCTGATTAAACCGATACTAAAGCGATAACAAGGGCATAAATATCGAGAGTATAGCAAACATGCCACGCCCATAGCCATTCGGGGGTTGTGTGTTCCGTGTGTGGATTTAACGGCTACAATAACAAGGACTTTGGCTGCTTATCAGACAGACACCCACCACACCCTCCCACGGAGGGGAATAACATTATTTCAATATGTACTTACACTCGATGTGAAATGCTTTCGGCATTGCCTGGCCATAAAAAAATTATTGCCCGGCATTTACTTGTTCACGCGATCGTCGCAGTCCTTGAAATCGGGGGATTTTAAGTGTTTTGAAACATGTGTTCCCCCGTTTAAAGCATACGTCACACAAAAAAGGCTTAGGAAAGGTCCTTCTACCTTGCTCATAGTAATAATATTTTTTAAACATTTTTACTTACTCAAATATATAATTTTAGCATTGACTATTTTGTCTTTAATTGGCTAACTTAACCTATGCTCTACTGAATATTTATTCAATGTAAACCCTTGTGTCCGCGCCTCTGGCCACCAAGGATACTTGAGTTCCCGTAACTTGGGGCACTTAAGCCTCTAGGTATATCAAATCGTATTTATGCTGTCGGCAGATGCTGAATAAGCCAACTTGAATGACTGGCAGATACATACATGTGTGCGGAAATAAATACGTTTAATGAAGTTCCCTTTCGGCCAAATGGCACAACTGGAAGTCTCTGTCTCTAATTGATGCCCGAATGCGTTGCTTTCCCGCCTCGTCTTCATGGGATAATCGATAGTGTGGCAGCTGCCGCAAGGATTTCACCACAGATTTTCCAATTATCTGATTGGTTTGAGTTTGGCTATAAATGCAATAAAACAGTTTAATTGGGAAATCTGCATGTTGGGTTCTAGGGAAAGAAATCTTAGAAATTTAAGTAAGTGATTGAAATTTTGTGGAAGCCAAAAAGATTGGTAGAAAAAGAGAACTGCAAGTGAATTAAGTGAATTTTTCAAACAAATGCCAGATATTTCAAGAAAGCTAATTAATATATAACGTGTTTAAGGAATAAGGAATAGTATTTTTTAATTACAAATAAGAGTTTTGTTAATGAAAATTCACAACCAATTTATTTAATATTTAAACATTAACTAAACATTTCTTAAATCGGTTTAGCTTCCTATTTATCCTATTTAACTTTCTTATTTAATATTTAAACATTTCTAAGCCTGATATTTGCTGTTTAGTGTAGTAGCATTGACCCACAAATCGACTGATAAAGCTAATCTAAGCAATACAATTACGTCTTCACTTTCGCACTCAATTCAAAGTGGTTGGGCAGAAAGCCAGCAAATTTAATGTGTGGCCTGTGTTTGCCCGCCAGAGTGCCGGAGCCCACATGGTCATCGAATGGCAAACACGGCCATTAGAGCATTGCGTACTACGATCCCAAGGAGCCGAGATGCGGCTCCAGTCTTGGCCAATTAAGCAATTACGCTAACAAGCTTTATTATGTTGGGTAAGCAGGAATGAAACCAACAATGGTGGCGGTGGCCCACCCAGGAAACTAGCCAAGGTGTTGGGCAAACAATTAAAACGGAAAGCGCAAAGGACAACAGCAAGATGGAGTTCTGTTTCCGGTACTAGCCATCTAGAGCGGATTTAAAGTGGACCCGATTAGGTGCTAAGGACAGGCTGCTGGAAATTTATGAGCGAAAAGTTTATTTTCCTGTTCGCCCGCCGGCATAAATTATAGAAAACAAGAGACCCTACTCCGTCCGCAGGAACCCCCCGGGGAGTCGCCTGTCCGCAGAGGAATGCTCGTGGAAGAAAAGAAGGCAAACTTTCGACACAATGAAATTGATGGTCATAAATTTTATTGACTTGTTGTTGTCGGGCTGCCCGGAGTGGCTGTTCCGTAAAGTGTGCATATAGTATATATGCGTATATTCATCAGTTTGTTGCCTCTTTTTATGTGGCCAACGATTATGGAGCACCCAGACATGTTGGACTAGGCTTAGTTAAACAGTCCCAGCGCTTAACTCACTTGTCCAAAGTGACCCACGACAATTGCCCAGCCCAAAGGCAAGGGGTTAGGATATATATAAATAATATATATTTGTCCATCACGTAGGACTTGCCTGGCCGCTGGACTTTTCTAACTGACTTGGCAGGCATTCGATTTACACTGAGTCGAGTGCCGCTGATCAAATTAAATGATTTTCAATATTCAATATTGATGGGAAAACAAGTGAAAAGGAAAACATTCTTATTATTATTATTCCTTTGAATTCAATAGAAACATTTTATGATTTATTGACCAGTAAATGGTGGAATATCAATACCGAAAACAGGAAATTGATTTACTTTTCCAACTTATTTCATTTCTAATGAAATCATTGATATTCCCCTTAATTTTTTTCCAACTTATTTCATTTCCAAGTAAAATGATTGATATTACCTTCAATTATTTGCTGGTAGAGTTCTTCCAACTAAAAGTTTAATATTCCTCGCTGCAAAAATATAATTTTTCTGAGTGTCCTTCTGGCTAATCGAAGGCAAGTGTGTCAGTGTAACAGCTTAATGTCTGCCTTTATTCTGTCTTTGTTATTGATGAAAATTGTCTATAAAAGCGAGCCCAATTTATGCTCCATTAAATGCCATAAAGGGCGTTTGCCATGACTTATATGAGAGGGACGTGGCTGGCAGTGGTCAGGTTGGACAGCTTTAACCGAGACCTACATACACTCGTACATTTAATGTATGCTCGAAGTTTTCCCTTTGATCCCCTGCTCATACACTCGCAACATGGCAGAGAACTGAGTTTTGCCTCCGTTTTGCTAGTCTCCTGTGTTGACAGCGGAGCTTAGCGCCACTTAATATGAGCCAAAGGCAATATTAACTTGACAGTGGCTCATCCGGCAGGGGAAATGGGATGGGGTGTGGCAGTGTGGCGGTGATGCCTCCGGAGCTGTCTTCATTAGCTGCTTTATTAACAGTTAATTAAATTTTGTGTTTAATGATTGGCGAGACAAAAGTCAAGAGGGTGGGTCGGACCAAAGCTAATATTAAAAATGCTTGCGGCTTGGCATTTATTAAAGTCCCCAAAAAAGGCAATTTCAGCCAAGGGAAACGGCGTTGCCTAGGCTGCCGAGCCAACAATTACCAGTTTAATGAAACGAGAAATGCCTTTTATAATAATTGGCCAAGCAAAAATACCAAAACACTGGCTTTTGGGAGTAACAAACAATTTTTGCACGAGTAATCTTCGGGAGAATAGAGCAGGAAATTTGTTTTTATGGGTGCCCAGCTGACCCTCTGGCCTTTGGCTTTTGGCAGGGGATCTCACAGTTCTGACAAGTATGAGTGGGCCACAAAATCCTTTGACATGCCCTCGTTTCGATTCAAAATAACTGAATCATGAATTACACATTCTGCACGGATTCTCGGATTGGAATTCAGTCTTTCATTTCATGATGCGAGTGCCTATGCTTTTCAAAAGGCTGAAATACATACTAATTATGCAGCTCAGAGTCTCGAATGACAACCGTGTAAAAATATGAAAGCCCACGTAAAAAAACACTGGCAAAACAAGGCGGACCAGCAAACCGAGCAGAGAGGCAGTCGGGCGTGGTAATTGCGTGGGAGTAGGGCGCTGGGAGGTCGTGGGAGTACTTTGGCATCCGCGAGAGTACGCGGAGAGTGTCTAGGAGGACTCCTCCACCTGTCAGCAGGTGGCGTTGCCAGGGACTTAAAGGGCGTCAGGAAAAAGTTTGCTTGACTGGAGAGCCTGCCTGTCATCGGCGTGGCTTTTTTTTTAGCCATTTCTTAATTTATGTGCGAGCAAAGGCAAACAGAATCTGAATGGTAAAAAATAAACAATGTTGGCCATTATGCTGATGGGCCGCTGAGAAATGTCTTTCTTAAAGACTTTTACTTAAATTCTCTGCAGCATCGCAATAAACACACATACATTGTCTTGCTAAACTGTAGTAAAAGCCATGAAAAACTTTCATGCAAGGAAAAAAAAACAAAAAAGGAAAGTGTTGGCAAGTGAAAGCCGACTAAAATATTATCAAAAAATGAATGGGAAAGGGTTTTTCTTCTCCTTGAAAAGGTGCTACTGCTTGATGTCCTGGTTTAGGGTAATAAAAAGGTTAAACGGGAAGTCGAAAGTGTATGTTAATAATATGTAGAAAATTAAATTTCGTAACTGCTTACTATAATAAAGGAAACAGAAAATTACACTCTTGATGTCAATTTATATTTTGCCAGCAAAATCACCATAACTTTGCTTTCGTCATATCATTTCACGATGCTTCAAAGCCTTAAGCTTGCCCTGGACTAAACCTGCCATCGTGAGACAAAAATCCTGACAAATTTCCGGCTCATAATTCATGGGGCCCAGGTAAAAACAAAAATGTGTCAAGGCAGAAAAATTGAGGCAAAAAAATGTGTCACGAGATGAATTTCTTTTTCTCTTTGCATTTTTTTGTAAGCATAAAGTCGCCTTGATTTGCCTCATTAGAGGGTTTTTATCAGAGAAAATTCTAATTAAAGCTTGGACCGAAATCAATCACATTAAACCAACAATCGTGCGAGCAAATCAAGTAGCAGAAAAAATAAATTAATGGCCAAAATGAAAAGAGACTAGGAAGTAACCTGAGCATTAACTGTCATTAAAACCAGAAGCTGCACTTTGTGTTGCCATCTAGATGGGGATTTTATCTGCTGGTCCTTTTTAGTTATTCCCTTTTTTTTGAGACTTTACTGAGACCTTCTGCATGTCATTAAGCCGCAGACATCTCATCCTCACAAGCGACAGGGGAAACCATCATTCATTTTTGCCAGGGTTTTCCTTCAATGACAATCAAGCTGAGTGGGTTGTGAAATTGGGCTGATGATGAGCAGACACCGCGATCCAAATCAATCGGTGCATGGACAGCTTGAACACAAGCAGCTTTTAAATCAACTATCGTTCAATACCTTAAAGCGAGATGGATGGGAGTGTGGCAGTCGTGATGGATGGCCCCCCAAATGGGGTTTAATTACAAATTATTCCTGAAACAAGTCTGACAACACTTTCAACTTTCTGGAGATTTATCAATTTTATTAGGCAGTTGCGAGTAAGTACATATGTACATGTTTCTATAAAACTTTATACAAGGAATTAATAACTTGCAATTTAGATTTTAAAATGTCTAATCAGTTCAATCTAAATTTTACTAAATTGAATTAAAATAAAATTTAAATTAAATTATAAACCAAACACAAAGAAGAAGGCCTAAGGAACGCGACAGTCTTAGACAGTTTCTCTTTTTAGGATATAGTACTACCTAGATCACTTTCAGAGATGCAGTTTAAAGGATGAACTAGGCAATCTGTATTCGAAAATATGTAAAATATATTTGGTTTTAACAAAACATTTTGAAAATCCCGAATATCGATCACCAATAATCTACATATCTGTGGTTTCCACAAGAACGACAGCCAAATAAATTTGGGTTCATAGAAAAATATTGCCGGCGAATGTTATCCTTCAGTGTAAACAAACAATGTGGTATTTCTTTTCCACAAACCAATAGCTCCACATAATTTCTTATCGGTGGTTCATATTTATTTAATGGCTTCCGGAATTGAGTGAACACTCGCTTTTCCGCATTCTGGCTGGCGCGGCGTTTTGTTTTGATTCGCCTGTCCGCCCACAATAACAATCACCGCCGCCCTACGTGCCCGGCATGTCAATGTAGTATTGGTCCTGGTCGTTTGACAATTTCCGACCAGCCTAACTTATATATTATTTAAGCGCGGAAAGTGAATTAAAATTAAATTTTCGGTTTGTTCCCCGCGCGGGGTTAAGCATGCTTCAGGCAAATTGCTTTTATAAACTCTCTGACAAACCACAGCCAGCAAAAGTCCTTCACGATTCCCCCGAGAGACTTAGGTATGCTGTATGGGGGAAAATATTTGAGAAATTTAATTTTGTCTAAAATGCGCAAAGGAGACAAAACAAATGTGTAAAAGTTCTTCTCCCTCGAATAGCTGCTCTCTGCTTATTGCTCTCATAATATTCTCTAAGTTCAAGTTAATATTTTGAATAATGCCACATCGTTAAGGCGTCTAAGTGACTCGCTGGTCGCCGGATATTTATGACTGCAGATATATCACCGCCACGCCGAGCAAGATACAAAATGGCTTAAAAAGAAACCGTAGCATACTTTCCAGCGACCCACGATACGCGTCCATTATGGCGTGCAACGAGGCGTGAAAATGACCGAAAACAAGTTGAAGGAATCAGTCTCTTAACTGTTGGGTGGGACAACTTTGTTAACCAGGAAATAAAAGGGTTTTTTGAGACAAGAACTCGATTTATAGCAGGTTTGGGTTACGATACTGCCAGCCTGATGAATGCCAACCGGAAATGGGATGTGATATATGTATTTTTAAAGGTATTTTGCTATATATTACTTGCTGAATAAGCTAAACATTGACCTTATTTGGTACTAAAATTAATTAAATTTTAAAGAAATAGTCTACTGTTTTTATTACAACAAAAAATATATAAAAAGAGCAACAGTTTTCTAAACTATTTGACTTTTAAACATATTATTTTATTACCTTTATTATTAAAATCAATTTTGTTTTTAAAAATTGTAAGAGCGTTTACCTTGTTTAAGAATTCAAAAGAAATTTCCAGTGAAAACGCCTTATGTATACCATTATTCATTGTCTGCACAATAACTCGTCGTCTCTGGCTTAAATATTCAGAAATAACTTATAAGCCCGATTACCCCAAAATAGAATTATATTAAAAGTGCATTGCCCCAGGCGGAATATTAATATAAGCACTTGGCTCAAGTGCTCAGACCTCACTTGGCCCAGCGACTTATGGACTTGCCACAACAAGGTCACTGTCCATCGCTGCGCGTTGAGTAAGCAGAATTTTCCAGGGAGATTTGCATGGATTTAACCAAGATTGAACTCTGTCGACCCGCCCCCAAAGGGAAGGCCTTTTCCTGACGGCGGCAAATATTTGCATGCGAGCTGTCCACACACACTGACTTGGAAATCCTTTTTTTTTTGGGGGGGGTAAAGCTTCCAGTTTCCACGTCCCCAGTCTCAGGATGATGCTCTCTTTTTTGGCTCGCTCTTGTAATGTAAATCTATTTTAATGTATGCAGCAATTAAAAATACATCAGTTTACTTTCGGGCGCCTTTGACAGCGCCCATTTCCTGAGCCCGGCGCACTGGGCCTCGTCCTGGCCTTAAATGCGTCATTTCGGGCTCATTAAATTTCATTGCGTTAAATGTTCCCATGTCAAGCATACATAGAGTAATTTTTTGCAATATTTAAAACGCTTTTCCTCCTTCGGCATAATTTAAACATTAAATAAAAATATTGAAGTGCCGAGAGGCCTCGGCGCAGCGCTGATAGCGTTCCATTAAACGCTGATGTCAGTGTGACACCTTCATTTACATAAAGAGCGCCACGTGTCGGCGACTGTCATTGAACTGTCATCCGATCCCGTTCCGAGTCCCGTCCTCCGATTACGTCCTTCCGTCTCGGCACTTCCACTGCCTGTGCAAAATTCATTAGATGCCCCGACACCCTAATCAGTCGTCGTCCATATCTGTGGGCTAAACTTGGTCCACATCGCAATTCATTAAAAAGAACATCCTCGACGAGCTGTCGAGTTGGGGTCCTTGGAATCTGTGCAGCTGTCTGGGCCTCCTCTTCAGCCACTTGACATATGTACGGGCGGGCCAGGGTTTGTTTATGTTGCCACCTACGAGTAATTGCGGCCAACTTAAAATACACTCGAAACCAAGAAGATGTCGTAAAGGACAATTGCATGTGGCTGACATTACAAGATATGAGCAATCCGAGGTACAAGTGCTTGGCTATTGACAAGTGTGTCGGGGGACTTGCTGCTGGGGGAACTCTCTGTGGGAATTTCTTAGCAAATTTAAAGTCTGGCAAAACCAGAGAAGTTATTGATTTTTCTTGAAAGATAATAAACATTTTATTTCCTTAGTATTTAAAAGCAAAATCATTATTAAGCTTGATTTTCTTAATCATATTTTTATTTCTTGAAATTATAATAAACACGGCAAGGCTGCAAAATCTGTTTTTTTCTTTTATAAACCTGCAGTCCTTTTATTAATTTATTTATTTTTTTGTTTTGCCAAACATTTTATTGCTTTTCCGTATTGATTTTGCTGATACAACATTTCGAAACTAAACCGTATAAAAATAATGAAAAAGAACAAATAAAAACAATGGCAAAGCAATAAAAGCAAACTTTTGTATGTGGGAGACAAATTTCGAGGATATCTAGGAACAAAAACAGGCACAAAAGTACAATCATTAAAATTAATTACACAAGCCTTAATGTGCCGCTGGCAATTAGGGTCCAAAACCCATGGCGGTGGACTCCGTCGCACCAGGAGATTCTACAATTGCCAACTTCTTCCTGTCAAGAACTCCAATGGCCGACCACAACAAAGCAATTTCTTTACGCACCCGAAAACACTTTGGAAAACAAAGTGCAGTGCTTTTTATAAATAAAATTCCATATAATTAATTTTTTAAATATAGTTAAAGCATACCATCATATTATAATGATAGTGAAATACAAATACATTGTTGTTAAAATTTGAAATTAAAAATAACTAAACTAGGTTAGCAGCTCGTAGGTACTTATTATGCTCACCACATATTTGATCTTTGATCCTATTTTGTCCTGTGCACACCCACACAGTGTAGCCCGCAGAACGCCCACAAAACACACACAATCACAGGCGACCATAATGAATACTTAATAAAGCGACATTCAAGGTGGTCCGACGACCGTCAGTCGACGACAAACAAAGGCGGCCAGCAGGCCAAAGACCATGGCTAAGGCTGCGGGCAAAGTTTACCTTTGTTTGGCTCCGCTTTTCACCTCCGCACCCCCTTGAACTCGGTCCGGTTCCAGCCCCTTGTTCGGTGTTTGTATTCTTTTTCTCCTTGTTAGGCGGCAAATTTTATTTCAATTATCAACGCCCAAGCGGGCGGCATTTAGCATTCAAGTTGATTTAATTTGTCAGCGGCAACCTGTCGTTAAAGGCACGCTAGCCAGATGGGTCAAGCCGTTTTTTGTGCGCATTTATATGGAACTAATCAATTAAAATACCAGCTGCTTTTACGATTTTTAAGCAGCAAAAAATACATAAAATATATATGGAGGCAAATATTCAAATGGAATTGATTAAACACATAAAAACTAACTGCATTCGTTAAAACCCATTTACGGATTAAATTTTTTTCTAAAGAATTTAAAGAAATTTGAGGCTATAAAAAACCATTTTAAAACATACAAATTTTTCAATTTCAATTTAAGATTTACCTTTAAGCCGAAATGATATACACGAGTTTGTGAAAATCTAATGGAGACCCAAAGTGCAAATTGATAGCGTCATCACAATACAAAATCGATACATTGGCTGTGTAGATAAATAAATGAAATTTGTACCTTATTTTTGTGGAAAATTCCCAGGTTTATTTTGTAAGTTTAATTAAAATGTTCAAATGTCAAATGGTGTGGGACAGGGTAAAAGCCGCCATTGGAAATCACAAAGCAAAATATTAAAAATTCAAAACTCACAATCAGAAATTATGCGTGGTAGCTGATTTTGCTATTTAAAATGGGAATTCTTAGAACAAGACTGTGATTGGGTTTCAAATTTCCCTTTAATTGGATTTTATATAAATTTATGAATAATAAAATTAGCCCAATTTCCGTATTAGCTCACGGGGGGAATATTGAGTGTAAAATAATAAGGGATTAATGTACTTTAATAGACTTTTTTGTTTCTTCATGGTTTCATTTAATTGATTCAATAATTAAGTTGTAAATGTAGCTGCCTGACATGCAATCCACGTGTCATCGCTGCGTATACGTAATGTAAATGCACTTTATTGCCAGGAAAAAAATGAAGGAGCGTTAACGCTTCAGGCTACAAGTGGTCGCTACTAATTAGGACTTATGGGGGCTAGGTAGAAACAAGGACATGCCAATGACGATGACTACCGACCACACAATGTGAACGTCGATGTCAACAGGGAGAGGCAGGCAATGACAGAAGCAGCACAGGCAGGGGTTTGGCTCGAATATATCCCGCCGCCAGGACCAACGTGCAATCTGATGCTCCTTTAATTAGACAGACGGCTGGAGCCGCATGATGATTATGATGATTTGGTCCTAGCAATATTTAAGCACAGTAAGTATAGGCTAAAGAAATAATCAGTTAGAGAAATATTTTCCTGGTAATATGATCTCTTCGATATTTTAATAATGAGAATATAATATTATGCATTATATGAAATATTTAATAACAATCAAGAAAATAATATATTTACAATTTAACTTCTTTTTTATAAGTTTTTTATTATTTTGTTTATCCTAGACTAGATTTGTTCCCTTGTCTATGTTTTGTCTCTACAATTTGCTTACTGTTTTTATCATTAAATCGAAATATACACTCTGAGCCTTGATGAATGTCCCTGATAAGCTCATTGAAAGGCGATTTGCGATTTGTAGACGTAAGATGGCAAACAAATTGGCATAAGCTGCTTGCGTGGGAAAAGGTATTACGACATCCTTAAGGTTCTGCTATATGTGTAGGCGACATATATATTCACTGTACCAGAGGTACACAATTATTTTCTTCAACAAGTGTGGGTGGAACAGAAAAAGTCTTTCATTAAATTTTTCCATTGAATATTTTGATGGGCAATTAAGGCAGTCAGTCCATCACTCACTTCTAACTCTTTTCTCTTATTTTTTATTTGCAGATTTTCGAGACGCATTTCTAAGCATTTCCGTGGACGGATTTGTAATTCAAGCCAAAATAATGCAGGGAAATGTCAGCTGGATTTCGGGAGTCCTTTCGTAAGCCACACTGAGAGGAGGGAAAGGAGAGGAATGGTTGAGTAGAAAAATGCTGATAAATGCCAAATCAAGTGACAACGATGTGGGAAATGGTTGTCTAGCAATTGGCTGAAACAGCTACACAAGTCACTGATATCAAATGTGTGTGTGTATATATATACTAGACGTGGGCGTGACTGAGCCTGGGGGCAGATCTGCCTCTTTATACTGCTATTTTTTGCTGAATTTTCTGCGGCAATTGCCGGGCCATTTCGCATATTTACAATGCCTCGAAGGGTGAATTCACTCGCAGTCTGCCTTTGTCGCTTTCAATTTGTACCTAACAACTGTCAGACATTTGTCGTTTCGGTTTGGCTTTCGCCAGTCGCACGGAATTAAATTTCGTGCGCCAGTTTTTTGCCCAATTGTGTGGAAATATGTCAACGCAAGGCCCTCTCTTCCATTTGCTACTCCAAAAAAAAGAAAAATACTTTTCTTGACTTCAAAAAAGCAAACATTTCCACAACCGATGGGGCACTCTATGGTACGACGAGTGAGTAAGCTGACAGTGATGAGATTTCCAGGGGCCCAAAAAACCGGATCGGTAAACATAAGCGGAAATGGTCGAAAAATTCGCCTGCAGGCTTTCAATTTAAACAAAAAACCAGATTAAATCGATATGAACTTTTAATGGTAACTCCATAAAAAAAAGGTGCTTTTAAAATATGCTACTTCCCCTGGCATCTCAGGCTCTCTCGGGAAAGCCAAAAATTCAATTTGAACGCAATACAATTTACTGAAAATTATTTTTGCTTAAATTTAAAAATTGTTGCGGCAGCTAGAGGAAAGAAAGAAAAACCTAGGCATCGGATGATTTGTATGTGTGTGTGTATAATAAAATAATTAACATGCAGGCAGCCATGCGCATAAAAGTAAAACTATTTTATCACCGAATATTTTATAGCAAATAAAACGTGCTAGGTCTAAGACAGCCAAAGATGGCATATTATACTGTGTAAGGTGCTCGACAAGCTTGTAAAGTGTTTTCGAGCCTAGACGTAAATATAAAAAGTATATCTAGCTATTAACACAAATACCTTTAGCTTTAAGGTTGTCGGCTAAGCGCATCAAATGCTAAAGTTAAGCCGAGTTTTGAAAATATGGGAGGGAGAAATGTAAGCTAAAACCATAAGTACGCAAAATTGTGCTGACCACGAGCCCCGCTTTTGGAAGTTTATGTCTGGCTTGAATTAGGCTTTCAAAAACAAGTCACACACTTAGGTGTACTTTTGGTTTTTTCACTGATTCCCCGGCGTATACGTAATTATAATTAGGTGCAGTAAGTAAGTATAGAATACTCATGAAGCGATCGAAAAACTGAAGGTAATTCAAATTGCATTAAAAGGAAAAAGGTCTCACTTAAGTCCTAGGAAAACCATAGAATATATTATGTAATTAAATAGAAACATTTTATGAATTCTTAACTATGATTCAATGTTGGCTGTTGTATCAATGTATTACAAAACGAATAGGTATCGAAACTTGGAAAGGCATTTTTATAGACATATATAAACAATTAAAAGTTTGGTTAGGCTAACGAAATTATAAATTTTAAGCAAAATTAAACCAAAAACTAAAGTGTATAGGTAAAACTCAATGAAAGATAGATCATAGTAAAATAAACTAATATGTATTACAAAATTATATCGACTTAGAAGTAGGTGCCCAAAACAAAAGAAAAAGTTGTTGATTCAACTACCCACTAGTTAAGGGTTGTGTTTGTAGTCTGTAAAATGTTAATTCGACTAAGTGGCAAACAAATAAAAAATACCAAGCAAGAAAAAAGTGCACAAGAAAAAAATTAAAACAAATAGTAAATGAACACTTTTGAGTTAACAAACATGAAAGTACCGATAAAATTATATGTTGAAAGAATTACAAATACCAAATGATACACAGCTGAGTATCAATACAAGAGTAAAAATCGTACATGTATGTTTCAGAGAAAATGTTTTAAAATACGGATTACCGACACACGAAATAAATAATGGATGTTGAAATAAAGTCAGTGGCTGTTTAATTTCGAGGTTATAACTTGGTCAAACTGAAATGGTCCCCAAATTGGTAGTAAATTTCTATATTTATTGATACCTTTATTCTATTTACTGGGAATTTGTTAAGGCAAAAAATATTTTCAAAATATATATATACATAAAATCTTAAAGCCCATCCCATGCCAATATGTTGAGGTTAAATTCAGGGTAAACTAATTCCAAAGAAAATGGATTGCTCCATCTTCGCAGCATGCGGCGGGGGCAAAGTTGCCTGTCCTGCTGGCAGGCTTTGATCAAATAAACAAACAAATGACAAATAGGGACAGAATGTGGAGACAGACGATTTGTCACTAGGTAATTTATGTACCTTGTTGGTCCTGCGTAGGGCGGAGGGAGGCGGAGCAAATTAACCCTCAACTGGGTCAACAGCACTCAACGAGCAAACATGCATCCCACACCAATGCCAGGTGCAAGCTACAACAGCAACTCTAGTGTGTGCCGGGTGTGTTCCTTGGCTTCAATTAAAATGCTGGCATGCGAAAAGTTCGACAAGAAAGTTCATAACAGGATCGAACATACTGCAGGTCCTCCCTGCGAGCCAGAAGACAAAACGAAGGCAAACTTTTATGCGCCAACTAAAGTTATGAAGTTATGCCTCTGGATTACAAGAGTTCCAAACAGCTTTGCCAACGCTTATTAAACGAGTAGGAATTCCTGGCACCAATAAGAGGTAAGATAATAAATATAATTATGGAAACCGTTTTATTTTATTTTATATTCAAAGAGATGAAATTGGTTTTTAATTTACATATATATACATAAATATTTATTTAATATTATTTAAATTTGACACTAAATGGGACGTCTTCATTGGAGGCTATTTATATTTGCATTAATTTTCGTGCTTGTGCATTTATTGCGCAATTATCGGCTGAATGACCCTTTGATTTTGATGATTACTGTTTGGCATTTGCGCTTAAAATCCTGGTTAACCGCAGCTGACATGGAAACATGATAATTTTGCAATTATAGCGGCACCAATTGAAAGTCTGACAAATCGATGAATGAGAAAGCTGTTATTAAAACTATACACACAGAACAAAAGTAAAATAATGAAATAAAGAAATTGTTTAAGTTGTATAAAGATTTTCCATCTATAGTATTATTTTTGAAAAATTATTTCTGTATTAAAAAGAATCTCTCTAATGAACTTCTCGAAATAAGTAACTATATTATAGAATGTTCAATGTGATAATAAAACGCTACACTGATAACAAAAAGTAACAAAATTACTTTGTGTGTTAATTTTTCAAATATAAAAGTTCCATCTGAAGTATCATTTTCTGAAATTTATTTAAATTAACAAGTAAGTGTTGTTCTTAAATTAATTTCCAAGCATTCTTTCAAGAATATCAAGTATATAAATTAATAAATAAATAAGTACTTATTTATTGTATATTAATAATAATATTTAATTTATTTTGGGGGTTTAAAGGAACTTTAATTTCCCCAGATATTTGAGTTATAACCCATTATATTCACTCTTGATACCAGATGCACCCAAAAACAGAAAAGAATCCTTTATTTTTCTGGGTGTGGAGCTGGACATTTGCATGTCAGAAATAATGTTTGCATAGGCAATGTGTAAATTCGATTACTGTGCTAATCGAATTACAGTCCATTTTCCCATTTAATGACTCTGCACTCTGGATAAAAAGTTAAAAGTTAAATAAGTGAACAATTAAATTCCGACTCTGTTTGTACATTTATTAATTGTATTATTGCCTACAAGCTTTCCAAATGTTGTAAATAGTGTTTCCAAGCTTTAAGGTTTGTTCATTTTTAGTGTTACTCCAAGAGTCCTTCCATGTTGAAATAATACCAAAGTGCATGTGTTTAGAGCCAAGTACTTCCAACGCAAAGTCCAGCATAGCATTACTGGGGTAGAATCAAGGGATAAGCTTCACCAGATAGTTCGACTTTATCCCGAAGATTACGTAAGGGTGTCCTTATATAAGAAGCCGAAGAAGAATGCTGATGAAAAGCCCAAGAAACCGAAGACGTTCCAGAAGTTGGTTAGCATATTGATGGTCCTGTCCAGCTGATTCAACACTCCTTTGTTGTCTATGGCGGTGCTGAGCGGGAAACCCCCTTGTTGGGGGCCAAAAAACCAACGCCTCCATGGTAGTCATCATTTTAATAAATGTTCAAGTTTTAAATTTATTTTTTTGTATCCAGTAACTATGATACTTTTCCGAACTCGACTTTTCTCTGAATAAATTTCAAAGTAATCCAATACTGACTATGTGTTGTCGTGCTCGGAATAAGATTTCTACATTTTCCTGACAACTAATGCCGACGTACTGGGACCCATCTCAAAATACCTTTTAAAGAGGCAAACTAATAAACTGTCCGGACCAGAGCACTTCATCAAGATTGCCCCGGGCCCCTGTCCGGGTGTACTTACCTGGCCGGCAATCTAATCGTTACGAATGTGTGCGGTCATAAGTCATAGAGTCCTCGGACAGAATGCTCCTCCGATTGCCCCAGGGAAGCCACATTGAGGTAAGTGACATTATTCGAAGACCCATCTCTAGACGGGAGTTTGCTGTGAGTATGACAGAAGATGCTCAGGTAAATCGTGTGCTGAAAACTTATGACTGGGACTACTTAAAAGGGATTTATAATAGGTTATTTTTCTTGGCTTCCAGCTTTGCGTAAAATCTAAAAATTCATATTATATATTATTGCAATATATAAATGAAGTTAAAGTTATAATTTTATCAAGCTACAATGTTATAAAACTCCCCATTTTATCTCCACCTGTGTTAGCATTGAAACTACATAAATTGTTATTATGTGTTTGCGTTTCAAAATAAAATATCTCGTGTTTACTGTTCACTGGTTTCGTTGCATTTCATGTGGCTGCCACAGGACTCTGTGTGTGTGTGCTGGTCCTTTTGTCATGGTCAAGTCCTGGAAACTATTCGTGGCTCTTGCCACTGGCCACTGGCAAGCAAAAGTTATTTGTTGGCGGATTTCTTTTTCATTCTTTTTCGCTGCAATAAAATTTTTGTGTGACATGATTTATATGGGGGAAAGCGAGGGGAAAATAAGCAAAAGCAGAACGATAAAGCAAATGAGACGTCAGTTGAGAATAGTTTACAAATTTGAGTTTTATCACAGACCGAGGATGATGGAAGACCGAGCTAGTTGGGAAACAATTGTAAAGGGGGCTATAATAGAGTACGTTGAAATGATGTTCTGGGGGAATATAAATACAGTAATAATACGAGACGGGGGAAACCAGAGAGCAAATAAATTCAATTAAAGTGAAGCGACATTCTGACACATGTAAGCAGGCACTTGCAACCTCGTCTGGAGCCTAAACCACTCCACCAACACAATTCCGACCGCGAGAACAACAGGAAGAACACGCAATGTCCCCAAAAGTTTCCTTTGTCAATGTGTCTGTGGGTTTTCAAAACTTTCGGCGTGAAATGTGTCACTCAAAGGCAGTGGCGCAAAAACAACAACAGAACTTGGGGCAAGTCAAACAACTGGGTTCAGTGGGTTTATCTAAGGCAAAATACAATAAACGAAAATTGAGAGAATTAATCGGTGGATGAATATGAAAATTGGTTTCTTAAAGTAAGGAAATCGAAAGCTAACGAAGGTTTTATAAATCTACTTCTTTCTATTCCATTTACTTTAGCTGAAAACTTTAAGCAAAAGTTTAAGGAAAATCCCGTTGCTGTATTCCACCAACTCCCCAGCCAATTGCCGTTGCCTGGAGGAAATGTAACTGCTTTTCAAGTATGGCTGCAAAAACCTAATGAAATTGTCTCCGGCCAGGCTTGCAAAACACTCGCTGAACAAATGGCAAATTAGGTTTCGAAACTGGTTTCCACTTACGCCAACGACAGGATGTTGTTGCCATCCCTGTTGCCAAGCTGTCGGGCCGGGAAAAAGAAGAACTAAATGGCTGACAAGTGCATGCCAGGCGTTGCCAGTCAAGCTGTTTGACTGTTGAGATGCAGCCAGCTCCCTCTGCCCAGGATTTGTTTTCGGTTTGGGTCGTTCTTGTCCCTGCAGCTAGTGTGCTCCTGGCAGTCCTAAAATGGCTTCCAAACTAGTTAAACTGGCAAAGCCAGGCAGTCTGAATGCGTAAAAGGGGCAGAAATTGTCATTGTCGTGTGTGGCCCATGTACATAAGTGCCACAGAACCCTTATTCTCAATTGAATAAAGTGCTTTGTTTCCTGCTACGTGCATTTGTTTGTAAAGTCATTAATAAGTAAATAATTAATTTATACTTTAAAGTCTGTTAAAAAAGTGTATCACTTTAAATGCGAAATACATTAGTAAATTAAAAAGCGGAGTGCGAGGAAAGATGCCAAGAAAAACACGATTTCTACAACTCAAAAGAAACATTTTTAAATGCCTAGGACCTTGGCTTACTCTTTGGAGAGTGGAAGTAGCTTTA
>JAEIIL010009149.1:0-14859 GCA_018905715.1 Drosophila lini | reverse complement strand
TCAAGTTCAAAGAATTTAGAAATTATCCCTGTTGCAATCACAATTTTTCCATTAAATAAATTCAAAAATAAATAATTTTATAATGTTTTCCACACGTTTCTCTCAGTGCAACAGCAACAATCGAATGCTTAAAATATCATAACAATATGAAAGGCGATAAAGGCGACATGACAAAGAACTCATCGGCAATTTACGACTGCGTTGAGCAATTCAAATGAAGTTATGATCTGGCTAAGGATGGGAATCGATCGGTAGTCTCAGTCTCACCTTGAGGGCTCCACGCGTAGAAACCAGTCCACTTGGTCGCCGTAAAATAGAAAGGCGTGCATCAGCCCCTGATGAACCAGGGTCCAGGTTTCCGTGGCATTTACCTCGGCCACATAGGGCTCCAGTTCCATATCGATGTCGCCGCTCACAAACAGCAGCACATTGCAGTGCTTGCCCCAAGTGCGTTTCACAAACTTGGGGGTATTGGGTTTATCATAATCATAGGGTATCATGCAGAGTATCCTTATGTCATGGTACAGGGGATCCACCCCCGATTTAATACCCAATTTCTTTGGATTCTTCTCGATGGCATTTATATTAAAGTAAAGTGTGATCACCAGAAACAAAATCAAGACCAAGAACAGCCCATAATAGACACGTCTATGCGAAGTCATAGCTCCCAACTAAACTGAAATTAATTTCAGGCCACAAGAAGTGGGAATATTGAATTTTAGATAAGACAATTTATCAGCCAATAGTTAGATTAACCCTCTAAATTTCTTAGGGGTTTCGATGTGCACTCAAGCTTGGTGGGCTTGGAGGCACGCGGAAGTCATCGTTTTAACCGGCTTTTGTTTATGGTTAAGCGATTTTTCAGTGGGATTAGAGGAAGCAAAAATTCTCTCTAATTAGACAGTTCCTATAATTAAACATTGAATCGGTTCCTTATTTTTTTTCTGCGCAAAAAAATAATCTTGATTCTGCGGTCGTTGGCTTAATTGCAGCAAAACAAAAAGCTAAATTGGTGAATGCTGCTTTGACGATTGCATGTTCGGTTTTATTAGTTAATTAAAATATTTGTTAAGCCGGGCCAAGTGCTAACTCGATTTGTTGTGCAAATTAAGTGTAATTACACGATTGGTTAGCCGCCGAGAGCAGAGTTTTGATAAGATAATCGCTGCACTGATTAAATTTTAGTAATCCAATCTGGCTCATCATCATCATGACGTACTAGTTGTGATTAGCTAAATGCATGGCTTATTCAAATAATCAAATCATTTGGCAAACTGTCATTTGAGCCGCAATTAAATCAAAGGGCTATAAAATGTAAATATATCTGCTGGGTTTCACTGCATTTCTGTTTAAGAGAGATAATCCAACAACCTGCTGCTTCAAATCTCTTGCAGGCCAAACAAACATTAAGTTACAAAATAAAAACCTTTGGCCCATAAAATTAAACCGCAGCCAAATACGCAGAACAGACAAGAAAAAAGAAAAACAAATTGTTGGAGAGAAAAACAGGCTAATCTCGTGGCGCGAGCTTATCAGGAAAACAAACCTGCAGCAACCCACTTTATATGTATCCGCATCTGTGGCTGTATCTGTATCTGCGTCTGCATCTCCATCTGCATCTGTAACCGCTGTGTCGGGCTGCTGCGCTAGCTCCCAATTCGAGTTACAGTCTTATAAGCACACAGGGAAAAATCGTACAAAATTTTATAATATAATTACCTATTTTTCTTTAGAATGTAAATATCTAAAAATAATTTCTTTGACTACTAAAAGTGTTTAAAATAATTTAAAAAAATCCTATTTAATGTATTCTTCATTACTTATTTGTTTCTTTAGTTCAAAAGGCTCCCCTTAAGGGCTCTAGCTCTCCTAATTTCTCCCTCTGCACACCTTCAATCCCAAATCCCATTCTCAGTCCCAAATCCAATCCGATCCCCCACCGCTGCACTCTTTGATGTTCCTGTGATGGCAGCGCCCAAGATAGGAACAGTTAGCTCGGCGCAGTTAACTCGTTCGGTCGTAGTTTTCCTGCTGGGGTTTTATGAGCCGGGTTCACGTCCACAGTACCGACTATCTTGCAGCATGCCCATAACTTTGAATCATACAACTTTTATTTGCATTTTTATTTGTTTTCCTTCAGCTTCTCAGAACAGCGCTCCTCCAACTTTTGTATACATATATATTTTTTATGAAGATAGAATTTAATTTTGATTTCGTTTTGCTTTTGCTTTTATTTGGCAACGCAATCGAGGTAAATACTTGGCTCGAATTTAGCATAAAGCTCCACTTGAGATTGTTGTTATAAATAAATATTTTGCTGAATTTTCAGATTTAACCGCAGAGCGAACGGTTCTGTCAGTAACTAATTCGCATTCCATGCTTGACCTAATCTCAAATTGCCTTCTCAGGCGGCTCTCGAAGCCAAGCCCAGGCCCAATCAATTTATTGTTATTCTTTATTGAATTCCAATCACAAAATTCTAACAATTTTCTTGAACGAAAATTGAATTTGCTTTTTTTTTTTATTTTATCTTCAAAGGTAATGTGTGGCATGTGAAACTACAGCCTCCCAGTTTATATCTTTCCTCGGGTTGCGGCATACCAGGCGCCCAGAGCTGCGATACAGATAATTTATCTAAAAATAAAGCTTTTAATTTGTCGCTATCTCAGAGCTTTTACTACACTCTACTATATCTACATATATGGAAAACACTTTTTGAGCAAATATTTATACAAGCGCCGCATTCTCGCTTGCCATTTACAATAGCAAACACATCAAATTGCAAAATCCTCGCCTTGGCAGAGGCTGTTGCTGCCTTTTTATTTATTACTTTTGTGTGTGTTTGTGTTTGCCTGCATTCTTTATTTATTCTCAGTGCTGTTTTCAAACCTTTCATTCGCCTTTGAGTTGAAATAAAAGCCGGGTAAATAACGCAGCAGCGTCAGTTAGCGATGATGTTTGCCCAAAGTCTAAAGGGAATTTAACGCATGACATTTAGCAAAAAAAAAAGCTCCAAAACTGACACGGCAGGTAAACAGATTTGAGGCAGTGTGTGACTTTTAATAAGAATCTCGCCAGAGCATAGGTAAACACCGAAATAATCTCGATGGCCATAATCCCTGGTAACCAGCCTTGAAGTAACTCTTCGTATTTAAATAATTTTCAATAAATTTTAGGTCATTGGGCTTAACCGAATATCTAAATATTGGCTCAACGCTGTTTACACAGTTGTTGTAATATTTTTATGTTTATTTCGAGGCTGAAAACCAATTTAAATATTATGGCTTGTTTGTGTAATATATGTATAGTTTTTACAACGCCGTGTTGACCCCATAAAAATATTTATAGAAATGGACAAATGCTCACATTTGGTGACCGTTTTTTCGAACCGTTCGTTCGGGCTTGCCAATTTTTAATTTAGTCTTTGTTTTGGTATGGGTCTTAGCCGCCTGCACAAAAAAGTGGGTCAAATGTTGCGTATGACGCTGTGCTGCCTTTGAGCCCGGCGGCTGTTGGCCAACCGGTTTCGCTTTCAAACATCGGCGGCGTTTCGTCTGAGTGTATCCGAGTATCTTCCAGATACAGCCTCCACTTTGACTGGGACTCCAGTTTGAGCCACGATTTGTTTTTTTTTTAGTTTTTGGCGCTTAATTGAAAATTCATTCAGCCAAGTCAGCGAGCGTAAACGTGGGCTAATGTGCATTTTATTAATAAATTGTCCGCTTCATTAGCTCGGGGTTAGGCCTTCTGCCCCGGCAACCTGCAACTTTCACCGATGGATATATGCAGATGTGGCTGCATCCGATGGATGGGCTTTTAATAAATTGCCCTTTGGTTGCGCTTTCTCGGAGGATTCCGCCGGGTTCGAGCTAATTATGTTGTTTATGTTGTATAATATTTTGATGGGCCCGGTGCGCGATCTACACATGTTTTTGTGGCCGGAGCGCCGTTAAAGCCGGCAATGCAAATGCTAATGGAAATAAAAATTCAAATAAAAATGCAAATATAAAAATGCAAATAAAAATGAAAATAAAAATACAAATGAAAATATAAATAAAGGTAAAATGGGACTTGCTTTAGAGCCGCCAAGGTGAAAGCATAAAAAATGCAAGCCTGCCACTGGCAATTTTCTTCATAAGCAATCGGGGCTTTAACCCATTACACCTGGTAATTAGCATGCGTAACATAAAAGCTGATACTAAAACTCATTAGCAGCAGTTTCAGGTGTGCACTGGAATTATTTGTTTGAAATGCCATAATGGCAATGAAATTTTATGGCACTCCTAAGGCGCTTCTGTAATACGTAGCTACACGGCAAGAAGTGTTCTCGAAAGATATTTATAGCGAAGTCGGAAAAACTGCTTTAATTTAGTTAATAAATTATATTGCCTGCTGCTATGAATAACAAAATAAATGAATTATAAATTAATTTGTAGACTCTGGGTGTTTACGTATATTTTAATATATTTATTAAGGAATTCTAATCGTATTAGCCTTTCTGAATTATTTATTTTACTGTTTAAAGAAGCTAATATATTTATTTATTTTGTTTACCACTTTTGTTAATATACTATAAATTTCCACAAAATTCTACTATTAAACCTGCCTCTGGCAAATTACCTTTTTTATGGTCTAGAAAATATTTATTTGTTTTGTTTATTATGTTGTTGAAGCTAGTAAACTTCACATTATCTTGATTTATTATAGATTTATTATTCAACAAAAAATATGGTTGATTAGCTTTTTGGAAGCAATGAATTCATTAAATTTTGAAGGGGGTATTAACACTATTAATTATTGAAGCAATATGTTATTTATTTTATTTTATTTTAAGAAAATTATGCATCATTTTTTATAACTTTGTTAAATATATACTATCTGTTTCTAGTTTATAATTTAAAACGTAATACAAATTATTTTTGGTAACCTACACTTTTAGTTTTCTTCGCTGGACAGCAGCGCTTTCGATATGGAAATGGAACGTGAGGGGATTACCTGAGCCAGTGACCACGCGCTTTAGGTTGGAATTTTTTGGCATCGTTTTAATGAAACAATTTGCACACATTGCGGCAAACTGGCAAACCGACAAATCGGTGGGCGTGTTTTGGCCAGGCTTTCGGACCCAGCCCAGGGGATAAAATCCATAGATCATTCGGGCGCTTGGAAAAGCGAGAGAGAGAGCGTGGAGCCTTTGTTTAAATATTTATAGATTCCAGACATGAGGCTAAGTTAGTTAGGCGTCGCATCGGGGAATATGTCATAAACTGTCAAATAAACTAAAAGCGATTGTAAATCACCCGGGCAATTGTAATTAATAATTATTTTGTTTTGCATAAGCCCCGCCGCGTCGCTTGCAGGTGACTGAAGTTCACTGTTCCCACCGATATGCAAATGTTTCAGACAAGAGGTTATTCCCCGGAACCGTGACTACTGTCACTGGTTGCAATTCTGCACCCATTTCACACTTCCCCAGGTACTACGGATCACCGATCGCTGGTCGTGAGATAAATAACTTTTATTGCGGTCGCATAAATGCAATTTATTCGCACTCTACCATGTGGATTTCTAGTTAGTTGTCGGTGATTTGTTTACCCATTCAAATGGTAATAACAATAATAACGAAGCACGGAAACGGCCGCTGCAACTGCAACCGGTAGTATCTATAAATACAGCCCGACGGCCGATGATAATACATTATTATTGTGATAAAAAACAACAGTCACATGGCGGCAAAGAGCGACAAATCCATTGCAATGCCATATATAAATTTCCATAGAATTCATTGCATTCGCCGATGTCGATGGCGCACAGATAGAGCTACGATAGTAACTTAGTGGCAGCCGTTTGTTCATGTTAATCAGGTGCTATCTCAGCTGGGGATGGAATGCAAAAAAAAAAAAAAGAGATGCAATGTTTGAACGTGGGGAAAAGCGGAAAAAACGAGGAAAAGATGGAGCAAGACCTACCGCAATCCGTATTGCCTTCGGACGGAGACGATACACGTTTTCCGGCACGGGAGCAGAGTCACGTCCAGCGATGCTAGGAAGACCCCGTGTTCGAGATCATTTATTATGTCTATTGTCTTACAGTCCCAGTGCCAAGTCCCAGTACCAATCCGAGGCGATTTGCATACCTATACATGGCTCTGCCAGCTTATCATGGCGAAATTACAATTGCACAAATGTTGCACAATGGCAATGGAATAAGCTATCACGTCCCCAGCTCAATGTCAAATCGAACTGTCTCTATCTGTCCATCTATCTGTATCTAGCTGTATCCCAGCTATCTGTATCCAGCTATCTCAATCCGCCGGAGGGGAAGCTATTTGTAAAGCTCAACAAGAAACGTGGGGCAAGTTCCGTGGCAAAAGGATTTGTATGCCATCTGTTCGTGGCGTCAATCAAATCACTTGCTGCAGCATCAATGAATCAATTTGAATGCCAAACTGATTGATGGCAAAATAATAATCAATGCCAGGGCGACAGATGGAGCGAATCGCAACGTTAAAGACTCGAATTGTAGTTTGTTAAATTCATGTATAATTTATTAATAATTAGCTTGTGGCCTACTTAACCCTAATGACAATATGGGAATCAGTGTTACATTAAGTACAATCTGTTGTCGGTTTAGTAACGTCTTTTGATAATCACAGCGCTTAGTATTTAATGCATGTATCTCTCGAGCATGAACGAACGAAAATATCACAGTTTGGGCTCGGTATCCGTGAGATGGAGGCCTCACCGCTTGACATCGTCTTTCACCTGGCCGTCCCTCGCCTTGGCTTTCTTCTTCTCGTCGACGGTTTTGTAGGAGCTGCCGAATACCTCTGCATAACTGGGCACAATTGGCATCAACACAAAGTTCGGCTTAGTCTCGCACGTGGGCGATGTTGCGGCGGCTGTTGGTGTTGCTGTTGCTGCTGTTGTTGCTGCTGATGTTGCTGATGTTGCAGTTGCTGGCAGCAGCGGCATGGTGACCTCACACAGCTGAAGAGGAGGTGTTTGCTGGCTAACCAAGCTCTCAACTGTGGGGGCAGCAGGCTGTAGAGGCACCTCCTGGCTGTTACTGCTGCTCCTTTCCTGCTTATTGAACACATTGAACACACTCGGATAGACAATCAGGCACGATGACTGCGGCGACTTTTGCAGTAGCTCGAGGGCCGCCTCGTAGCTGGGCAGACCCGATACCAGAGTGTACTCCGGCACCGGATCCTCGGCCTCCGGATGCAGCTTCAACGCCTCAATGTCCACAATGGTGCACTGCGTTGAGCCATTTGAATTGTTGCGATCTGCAAAGAACAAAGAATAAATAATTGTTTATTAGTAAGGGAGGGTGATAGAGTGCTTGAAGATTAATGGAGAGACCTCGACCTAGTTGCATTTGTTTTTCTCTTACTTTTCAGTGTCATTAACTCGCTGAAATATTTTCTCTGGCGTAATTGCCTTGGCACCACTTTCGAATTGAAGGTAGTTGAATTTCACTTTTCGCATTTATTTAGTTTTATTTTGCTTCTTTTTTTTTTTGCTGCTGACAATGTGCTAATTTTTCAAGACTTTTTGTTGCTCAAAAATCACAGGCAGAGAGTTAGAGTTTGTTCTTGAACTTTTGATCTGGAAAAAAACTATTAGTTTTACGACCCCGGCAAGTGGAGGATATATAAATGAGATTGTAGCCTTTGACTAGACCTGATACCGAGTGAGTCATTAGCTAATGATGACGGTGATGTGGAAGCACTTAAGCCCAAAGTAAGACGCATAAAAAGATTTCCACTTCTAATGGAGTATTTCCTAGATTGCTGTCGAAATGCTAACCTAATTTCCATCATTAAATGTTTTATGAGGCTTCTCTACTTCCATTAAAAACTGTGGAATTTTTGCCGTTGGTATTATTTTTGGCTAATCGGACAGCACACACACTCGATAAGATTCGAATCTCAATTAGCTTTTTGGGGTTTTGCTAATGCGGAATACTTACAATTGCGCTTCCAGGTTCGGAACTGATGGTACAGGAAGCAGGAGCAGATGCAGAACACCATCGAGATGAGGATCAGGGTGAAGACGATGCCAATCCACACCTCGTTCATGAACTTGTCGTATTCCAGCTGCTGCTGCAGCTGATCCACACTGCTGCTGTCCAGCACCACACGGTTGGCCAGATCGAAGTCCATAATCTCTTCCGCGTTGGAGGAGCTGGAGTTTCTCGCGGGCAGATGATGCTTCAGCTGGATGGAGCTGAGTATTTGGGCGCCAATCTGCTTGAGGAAGTCACTGTTGGCTAGTGCGTCCAGCGTGCTGATGGTGGGCGTGGAGGAGGCCTCGACAACGGGGGAACTGCGTCCGCTGGTGAGGATCTGTTGGGCGGCGGCGCCGGCGTAGTGATCGAAATGCAGGTCGTGCGAAAGCTCGTAGTTTAGTGCTCGCGGCAGGCCCTCCATGGCTGGCTTTTATATATGTGTCGCTCTTGTAAGATAGCTATCTCTGGGTATCCGTATCTGTGTCGGCACACTTTCACTGTATCTTGCGGATCGTTCTTAATCTCGTTTTCCGTTTCTTTCTCTCTTCTCGGAGCAGAAACACGACCGGCTAGCTCTAAGTCCACAAACAAACTGATTTCTGATCCGGAGTACGATCCGGCGATCAGCCCCGAGCAGCATTGCCAGCTCAACGTGGTTTCACTCAAGAGAGCCAGAGAGTGGCAGAGCGTCAGATAGCGAGTGAGAGCTCAAATCTACCTGGCCAAGATCACTCCTCCTCTCACGCTGCTGCTCTTTTGCCGCTACGCCACGCACCGCTGAGAACGTTCTCTTGCCGTGAAACGATCTTGTAATTCTCCGGAGCGTATCTTTTGTGCTCCCACAGACAATGCCTCGAATTATGGTCCCATAATTGGCGTTACAAAGCGGCGCACATGTTGCCCAAGGAAGCGAGAGAGAAGGTAAGGGTAAGGGAGGATCACTGAATAGAGAGAAGGAACAGGAGAAGGAGCATCGATCTTCATTTCTCAGTCGGCCTTTTCTTCTGCTGCCTCTGCTTCTTCATCTCACTCTCCTTCTTCGATTACGGATCGGTCTGCGAGCCGAGCAAATGACATATCTTCGGTTGCCTGCACTTGAAGAAAAGGAAACTATGAGATATGCGACAATTTAGGGACGGAAAATAGTTTTAGCAAGAAAGAAAATTAACTTTTGGAAGCTGAAGTTTGTTTATCCTTGGAGTTTGCATTAGGATCATGATGATCAAGTCAAAATTATAACATAATTTAGCCAAAAATGCATCAAATTTAATTCGGAAAGCTTTTCTTTGCTAGTTTTTTATAGGTTAACAAAGCTGCATACTTAATTTAAAAATTTAAGAAATTCAAATTTTTGACAAGTTTTAAATATTTTAATGATGTAACCCCTTATCAAATTTTGAAAAATTTTGAAAAAAAATGTTTTCTTTCCGACATGCCTATAAAGACTCACCTGTTGATGCTGATCAAGAATATATATATGGTTTATGGGGTCGGAAATGACTCCTTCACTGCTTTGTAAAATTTTGAATAAAATTATAATACCCTGCAAGGGTATAAAAATGCAAGGAAAATGGTTTCTATGTTATATATATTTTTATATATATTTTACAAAAATGTAATAGAGAGTTTATTATTTATTTATTTAAATTTGTAGAATTATCTATACGGTTTCTACCAATGCTGGAAAAGTAGGATACGCTCTTTATTTATTTAAATTAATTATTTGTCATTGCAAATATTTAAACAAAATATATAGTTAATATATATATTTTTTCTACAAGTCTATAATTATCTGACCACCTTTCAATTCTTTTATATTAATTTGTTAAAACACTTTCTCCTCTCTGAGTGTACGTACAGCTCTTGGTTCTTCTTACTTTTCTTTGTTGTTGTTTTTTTTTGGGGGGGGAAGAGAAATTATTGCTGTAGGATATAATGTGCCTGTGTTGTTGTTGTTCTTGCCCAGCTCCCGCCCGAAGGCCCCGAGACTTGTGTCTTGTTCTTCCTCGATTTCTTCTCATGTTATTTTTCCCTTTGGTCTGGCGGAGTTTTAAATTACAGCTACGTGCAGATATCTTATTTCGGGCAGCAATTTTGTGGGCGACGCGCTGATCACCTGGCTTTGGGTTGATCACTTTTTGGCGATAGGCAGCAGGTAGGGTTAGGAGCCCAGTCCCTGGGAATGGCACTGTATAAATGGGGATTGGCACTGCCAGCGAGGCTCGAATAGTTGCAAGAGTTGACCATTTATGGGATTGATGTGTGTGTAATTGGAGGATTCGTGGTTGCCAAGGGAGAGAGTGGAAGAAGGGAGAAGACAGAAGATTATCCTTGCAATCAAAGAGGAGCGGAGCTGGGTATGACATAATCTTGGGCCAAAGATAAAGTTGCCAACGGGATTATCCCTTTGAGGTTGTCAGGGGAACATGTATTCGTTGCCAAAGAAAAATGTTTGATTTATTGGGATTAGAAAGGCTTCATGGAATTTACAAGGATTTATGTAGACAGGGAAAGTATTATTTACCATAGTTTATAAGACGTTAAATATTTATTTAAAATTTTGTATTAGCTATAAATACTATAAACTTCAATAAACCCCTCTTGAGCTATCAAATATACTCCAAAAAAAGCCTCTATTATTCGGTCATCATTTTGTTAGGGAGCCCTTGTAAAGTACAACAGTTTTGAATCATTTTTCTTGCCCAATAAATCAACTAAAAATTCTAGAGGCCTCCCCCAATAATTACCCATGAACAGAGCCCCGTCCCACCTCCATCCGATTCCCCTTCGATAAAAATCACATAAATACAAGCACTCACAACAAGCTGGATAAGATCAGCACCCGAAGATGGAGAAATATGGACAAGAAATTGCCTTTTCAACAGGGAAGACAGCATCCCAAGATCAGCCTCGTTGCAATTCACAAAGGGTTGCCTATAGTCGGATTCGGGATGAGCTCATTGAAGAAGCAGAGGGCCGGCCAGGCAGCCAGTAAGTGAGCAATCCTTATCAAGATGGGCTAATCTCGTCGAGGAAATGAATCAGCAGAGGTTGCTCTGCACAAGAGACGAGATTAGCCAGAGAAGCCGGACGACGATGACGATTTTGCAGTGCACTCGGGGCGGGGCATTAGGCGGGCATTCTCTGGTTAACTGGTGGCTAACCCCAGAAGAAGACATTCAGACATTTCAGACCCATATGCCACACATCCTAGCCCACCTCTACTTACCTTAGGTATGCGGTTCTTTTGCAATCAACTGTCAGGGACCGTGAGAAGAGACAATGGCAATTTAATTAAGCAGGCTAAGGCCTTAGCCCGCCTTTGGGTTTGTCTTCAGGGGTCTCCTACCCATCGGGGTAGTTCGGTAGTTCTGCGGGGCTCTCTCCTCCATTGTGGTCTTGTCTTCGCGCCGCTTTCTTTTCCTTTCTTTGCACGTCGGCTTAGTTGACCGACTTGGGCCAAGTAGCTTTAATTTAAGACCCTAATGAGCCATTTAGGCATTCTGGGCTTTGTGTCTTCAATGCCGACTACTGTGTGTGTCTCTCTTGTGTCTCTCTGCCCCCCGAACAAAAGTTAAATTAATGAGTCCACGGTCAGTTGGAGTCTTTAGTCTTTAGTCTGTGGTGTTTGGTCTTTTAGTTTTTTTTTTGGGGCCTCTGTTCCAAATGCGGGTGATGCTCTGAGGCTCCGATGCTCTGATGCTGATAAAGCAGCTTAATTTTTCACTGACTCGCCGAGATCGTGGTGCTTTGCATAATGCAGTCTACAGATTTTTACATAGTTTATTAATTTTTCAGATTTCGGCTTAGGTATTTAACCTCACCTCTCCCCACCCCGGCCGCTACTGACACTAATAAATCGGCTTAAATTTGATCTTGAGCGGTGTATTTTTTGATTGCCCGCCCAGCTGAGGGCATTTTGTATCTCGGGGGTTACTTACTATGCATATGTGTGTGCATTATTGATGATGCAGACTGACCTTAGCCAGAAGTCGGCCCCAAGAATTCACCGATCGAGCCCCTGAGTTATGCTCAGCATCGACTTTAATTGTATAGGAAATACTGGGTTGGGGAATTACTTTGGATCGTGGCAGTGTGACTTATCTAGTTAGTTGTGTTTTCTCTATATTTTTTATAGGTATATTGCAAAGTAATTTTACAAATTGTTGCTAAGGTTACGTCAGCCTGAGAACTTGTAACAAAATGAAATTACTTTTTAATGTTTACGTTTAAGTGGGAACAACATTGTCTCTAATGGATTATCAGCCTTTACTTGTGACGTATGAAACCTTGAAAATATTACTGATAAGAGTCTAATTTAAAGCCTCTAATGATGCGTAGTTTTTTGTTGATTTTGTTTAAAAAAAAGTGCGTATTTTGGGAGATAATAGTCACCTAGAAGGGAAGCTAAGTTCGCGCAGCTGGGGCTTCCATAACCTTGACTCTGACTAAAAAATTAATCCCCTGCAAGAATATAAAAAGGTAGATTAGCTTTCAAGATCTATAGCGAAAATTAAGCCATGGTTGCATTTAATAAAATGATTTTTAATTAATTTCTTAATATAAACAAATCAAATAAATACCAGTTCACACTTTAAAGACATTTAGAACTTCCATTTTTCTTAATGAATTTATTTCTCAGCTGAAACCGTTTCCCAGGAGCTATCAAACCAGCAATTAGCATCTCGGCAGGACTCACTTAGCGTCTGGGAATGAAACCTTTTGCCATATGACACTCACTTCCTTTTAACTCTAATTGAGTTGTAAATTCAACCCTCGATTTTTGGCATACATCTAAATTCGAACTGATTTCCATATAATTACGGGACACACGGCTCCGGTCTAATTGAGTGATCAGGAGCAGCATCAGGGAAGCATCAGTTGCGCAGCTCTCAGGATTCAGGGGAATGCCAGGACCTCGTGGCAGGAGTTCCCGAAAGAACGAAAGAACGAGAACCACCCGCAGGGGGGTAGGGGCCATAAAGTCAGGACATCCTGCAGGGCAACTAGAAGCACTTGTCCTGCCCTCCACTCTGACTTTTTCTCACCCAGCCAGGGGGCGCATTTCTGGATGTATCTGTATCTGTTGTTGTTGCTGTATCTGTATCTGTATCTTTGCCTTATTTTTTTGTTCTTTCCAAGCTCAGCAAGACGCAATGCAACCAACTGAGCTGTGACGGCAAAGGAGAACCGGGAACTGGGAACGGGATGGCCAGGTAATTGCCGCAGTTGTCGGGGGGCAGCGATGCGAGGCATTTGTCACATGGACCGGAGCCGAGACGTGCCGCTGCCATGGGAAAGTCATCCATCCAGCGGTTCCCTAATCTGTGATATAGGTCATGCAACCCTCAAGGTTCCGAGTAGGTTCCATCGCTCCTAGGCTCTCCATTGTCTCTGGTCCCTTTTGTGTGTGTGTGTCTATCTCTCTTATGGATTCGTAGAAATTACGCGCCATCCTTTTCATATTCCTATGCCAAAGTAGCTCGGGCCCATTATGTTCTGCATCTGAAGACAACAAGTGCAGCGTTGAGTGCGCCTTTTATTCCAGGCACAATTAAAAACGCAGTTGTGCATGCAGTTTGGGTTGGCCAGCAGCAGCAGCAGCAGGAGGAGCTCCAAGTCGGGCTCAAGTTTAGCCGGCTAAGTCTATTTTATAACAGCTAAGCTCCAACTCCAACTCCGAGTGGTCGGCACCCACCCATTCAATGTCAATGAACCGCAGTTGTAATGTTTATACGCCCATCACAGTTACAGATACGGATACAGCTACAAAAGCAGTGAGAGAAATATCTCAGGGATTGCATTTTGAAGAAGAATCTATTTATTTGTATGTTAAAGATTATTTTGAGTAGGGTTTTCTTATTATAATGATAACTTATGTTTTTAGTTTACTATAAATATTTTTAATAATTTTATTTTATATAAAATACCTCCAGAATTTGTCTCTCTGCACTTGTAGATAAAGATACAAACACTGGGGGAACGTAGCACCACTCCAAAGTTGTCCACCTTCCGACGCTGTCGTTGCTTGGATTTTTACTTTATTTGTTTATGGTTTTGCCGTCTGATTATCTTGGGCGCGTTTTAGCCTCAAGTTCGTTGCGCTTGGCCAGACTTCACTTCGCTTCACTCTCCCAGAGCTACGAGCTCCTCCCATGTAGTACTTATGATGTTATTCCATTTTATTGTCGTCGTCTTTGGAACCTTACCCCATCACAACACATCGGTTGTCAAAGTTTTTTTTTGGTTTTTTGTTGGTTTATCGCTCCAAAGGTTTTCTATACAACAATTGATTGAACATTATTAGCACTCAAGCATAAATTTGTTCGACATTCTCGACAGAGTTAACTGGCTTCAAGGGGAAAACCCTTTGGAGGAAACAGCTGTAGATGGTTAGATAGATTCAACATGTAGATACTTTTATGACCCATTTAAGATACTTTCAGCTTGTGACAGATAGTGGAAAATGTAAATAAAAATAATTACTAGTTTTAGAAGTATTTCTAAAGAATTAGCAATTAACAAAATAACAAGATGCATGATCAGGCAAATTAAAAAAGGCTCAAAGTATTGTAATTATATTTTTTAATTGAACAAAATATTATTGTAAATAATTAGTTAATAATTAGCATATAGCAAAATAACAAGATTCAAGATCAGGCAACCCTCAAAGTAATATTATAATATTTTTTAATTGAAGAAAATAAATAATAAGTTTAATCAAATGCAATTAAAAAATTCTCCAAGTAATATTATAATATATTTTAAATTGAACAAAATATCATCGTATATTATCCGTTAATAATTTAATCAATTACATTTGCATATAAAAAAAACAACTTCAAG
>JAEIIL010009146.1:0-21730 GCA_018905715.1 Drosophila lini | reverse complement strand
ATTTTGACTTAAACATAAGTTAGTTAAATATATTTTACATTTTCTTCTATAAATACAAATGTTTTCTTATATATTCCATAACTTTTAATCAATTATATTCCCATTTCCAAGAGACATTATGTCAAAGCTCAGCGCTCTTGTTGATCGAAAACTAATGATGCCGCCAAGTCTTTCGCTTAAGCACGATTTAGTCTCGAATTGATTGAAAAATTGTAAGCATTTGACACGCCATTCTGGTGGCCACTCGGAGATAAAGTCAAAAATCAACAGAAAGACCCGAAAATCAGGGGGAGGACAGACAGACAGGCAGACTGAAGAAAAACCAACCGCGGGCGACGTTTTGCATTTGAAATCAGCTTCAAAAAAAAGAAAGAAAGAAAAACATTTTGGCCGCCAGGCAAATGGCACGCAAAAAACATGAAAACCAGAGGATGGAGGTGGCTCCGAGGTTCTTTTGTGGCAGCAGATTACATTAATGCGACGATTACAAGCGGCAACGGGCTATAATAAATGGATAATACGCTGGAAAATACGCTTTTCAATTTTCCAACGCAGGCAGGGGGAATCTGTATATTGATTGTTTGCCCAGGAACTATGAGATTATTAGCACTTGGCTGCAGCTGCCGCTGCCGCTTCGGAGACAGATACAGATACATCTAGGGCCACAGATGCGGATACACATGGTTACAGATACAGATACTTATAGGGGCTGATTGGAACGCCCCTCACAGATATACCTATACATACAGACATGGGATGTTGCGTGTTCTGCGTCCATTTTCGGAATTTTTGCTGCTTCATCATCGCATCTCATCCACGTTGTAATCTCCCCTTCCCCCGGAGGTCTCTCTCTCCCTATGGAAGCACACATCTCCCTGTGACTGGCTGATGATACGAAACTAAGTATAGGGTTTTACATTCCTCCCCCGAAGCCCACGGCTCTGCCAGCCATTACTACACGGTGATTAATTTTGGTGTTTTACTAGGATTATTTTGGGGTTTTGTTTTGGAGGTGCAAAGGGGAGTTAATATTAAATAGATTTTAGTAATAATATTAAATGTTACAAGGGGAAAAGGGGAAAAATTCAACAATCATTACTAAGTTTATCCATTAAATATAATAAAACAAATAATGTATTTACTCTAAGAAATCTTTTTTATTTAAGCTTAGCTTGCATTTTTCATAATTTTCATTAATTTGATTATAATTTTCATATTTTTAAAATCTCCCCCTATATATAATTTATATAATGTTAAATATTTTAATATATTTTCATATTTTTAAAACTCCCCTTAATTGTATTTTTTCCCAGTGCACTCCAAATACTGCTGGCGGCATCATCAACAACGGGGGCAAACACTCGGGGAAAATTTATTACCCGCTGGGCATTAGGAGAACATCGATTTAGTTTCTCTCCTCCCCCTCCCCCTTATCCCTCCTCCATTGCCATCCCCTGGCACATTATCAATTTCAATTTTTTGTTTGATTTCAGCCCTAATGTGTTTTCCAATTGTGCGCACATGACGATGATCTGCGGTGCACGATATAAACCAATATGCCGTAATTTGTTACTGATGAGCGGACGGACCAGCAACCAGGATGCAGTGCATCATTTGTAACGGAGGAAACGCTATCGTCACGGCCCAAAAATGGAGGCGCTAACGCACATTTGCCAAAAACGAAGAATGCTTGAAAAATAAGAGCCTGAATAAGCAACTCTCGAGCTGCGATTGCATTTATCTGCGAAGGCAAAAGGCAGACGGCAAATTATTCCTTATTTATATTGAAGCTCCATTTTAGAGGCTTAAGCTTGGACTTGGGCGTAGGATGGGCACTAAGGCTTCTGCCTAATGGGGAGATACGGTGGGGTAGAGTGGGAGAAATGGGTGGTAAATAAAATGGGATAACGAAGAAGGAATTTGTAGCCTTTTTTTGTTGAATTAATCAGTATTTTATAAAATCTTAATAATTTCTTGTTGGATTTTTAAAGTATTTGTTCTTTTTTATTTTAGTATTTACTTTATTTAAAATCTTTTAACAATGTTAACCAGTTTTTTATACCTCTTCTTCAATTTTTAGCAACCTATTAAAAGGGTTAATCAAATATATACCATATAATATAAAACTCTTTTTTATAATTCCATTTTTTAATAAACATTCCCCTTAAATAATGCCACCCAGAGTTTATGCTTATACAACCTTTTTTTATAGAGTTCCATTTTGGTATTTACGAGGCCATATTCACTTGGCCAAGTTAAAAGCACAAACTCACTAGGGATTGGGCCCATTGTTCTGCTCCTCCTCCTGGCCATTTGTGGATTATTCGCCTTAAGACCTCGATCCAAGCTTAGAATTTCGCTTGCATATTCATAAACCCGGCTTTGCCTGGGGATTTCCTCGATACACGTTTCAAGTTCTACCTTTTTATGGACTAAACACAGCCAGGGAGACGTCTCTATAGGCTTAGGAGCTTGGCTGGCATATGGTCAGTGGCCATATTTAAAAGGCCAAATTAAGGAGACAGAGGGGGGAAGCAACCTCTGGCGGAGTGGCGCCGTTTATATATATTTTTTGTTGTTGTTAATTTAGCTGGAGGTTCCTCCGACTTAATTGCCTTGTAGAGAGAGCAGGAGAAGGGGTTTCCGGGGGCAGTCTCTGTCTCTAATTTGTTATTGTCCCAATATCAACAACAAATCAATCAATCGATCATTTACAAAACGTTCAGCGATCAAATTTGATAGGTTTTTCGTTCGTTTTCGATTGGGGAAAAACATCATAAATTATAAACAAAAACAAAAACATTGTGTAGATGGGGAGACTGAGAGCCCAGACATAAAAGATATTGTATTATTATTTATGTTTTATGTTTATGCTTTTCCTTGGCTCCAACTGCCCAGCGGCAACTCCATTTTAATTTTTTTTTATTTTTGTAGCTGCAACATGGCTGTCGTCGTGGTTGGCCCCTCAATATATAAGGTATATATGTATCTGTATAAATAAAAGATCCAGCCAGCTGCTGCATCTCTTTGAATCCGATTTCTTCACGTTGCGCCCATAAAATATTGTTGACAAGTTTCTTTCGGGGGTCTCTCTTTCGGGCCTTTTCTGTTTTGGCCTTTGTATTGAAATGAGCTTTTGATTTTATGCCCGAGAATTTGCTGTTAACTGTTACCAATTGCGCATAAAATTTTATAATATACACGTCTCCCAGGCAGACTGATTTTTTATTGAAATTCGTTTTTGAGCAGAAACAAAGGCCATCAATGCCAAAAATAAAGCACAAAAACGAAACAACGTTTATAAAGCCGCGATCGTAAAATTAGTGAACATGTTAATGGTTGATTGGGGGTCATATATCTCTCATCTTATGGCGCTTGCATATCCAAATATACCATACTATATATATGATGGCCTTTCGGTCTCCAGCTTTGATCGCAATCAAAATCGGTCCATTGGAATATATACGATATATGGCCTTAGTCATAAACTTGATTGGTGTGTGTTGAAAATGTTATAAATTTAAGTTTTGGGTTTAGAATTGAGTGTGTTTCCGGGGAGAAGCTTTTTCGGGGGATATACTATAAAGTGTGGGAACTACATTTTAGGGATTGGGTTTCAGGAATCTAGGGGTTTCTTTGGGGATTAAAATTATTAAGAATATTTTTAAAGAAATTCTGGGAAATGCAGGCTACTCAAAATATTTTATAAATATTATTTAGTTCGTTATTTACATTTTTAAAGTAAGTTAAGAAAGCTTTTAACTTTTAGGCAACTGAAAGTTAGGGAATTTAGGGGTTTCTTTAGGTTTATAAATTATTTAAAATATTTTTAAAATTTTTTGGGTAATTTAGGATATTCAAAATACTTAATAAATATATTTTATTTAAATTTCAAAGTAAGTTAAAACCGCCATTACCTTTTTTTCGGATATATATTTTCTTTTCTTTTAATATTAATAATCTCTTATTTTAACTCCCAACACACATTATCTCCTCTATTTTTCAGACATTCTTACCATTAATTCTCTTACCAATTCTGGCCTAATGACACTCGCACAGCTGCAACAAAACTAAACGAATAAAAACTAGAGGAAAATGGCAGCCGCAGGAAAAACGTAGCAAACAGCACGCGCACAAAGTTTTTATATGAAAGAAAATTAACTTTTTTTTGTGTCGAAAAGAAAAGCAATAGAAAAATGCTATATATGAAAAACAAGAAGGAGAGCTGGACAATGTGTGTGTGTCTCTGAAGGAAGGAAAAGTCAACAGCAATAAAATTACAGACCGAAGAACACGAGCTGACAATGAGAGGAAAATCAGGAGCAGCAGCAGCAGCAGGAGCAGGAGTCGAGGCAATAAAACCGAAATCAGGATAATGGCAGGCGGCCGCATCCGAATCCAGCTTGATGTCAGCAAATTAAATAAATCCCCAGGGCGGCAGATGTCCACAGATTCTCGAGGGGGATGGAGGCAAGAGCAGGAGCAGGAGCCGGAGTTATCCCGACATTTTGTGGCTATAAAAATCAATTACATAATGAATGAGCCGCAGAGCCGGGCTGTGGAATGAGCCAGCACAAAAACAGTTAAGCTGATTTTTGCAGTAGTCAAAAAAATAAATATAAAAGGAGATCGGTTTGGGCCAACAAAGGACTTGCCTTGCCCTGCCCTTCCTTTTTGACTTCTGTGCGGTTGGCAAAATAAAAACAAACAAACGAATGCCAAACAATGCTCTCCGGCATCCTGTTGCCAAAAACTGCAGGCCGAAAGGTGCAGGATGCGCAGCAGGACGCGTGTTGTTTGTTGTCCCAGACAAATTTCATTAAGCAAAGCGGATCGCCAAGGAACAAAGTAATGTATAAAAATATAAACAAGAAAAACTGTGACGGAATTTCTTGTGGCTTGGGTGACACTTGCCTAAAAAATATATATTTTAGGGATGTGGAATACCCTAGAGGGGTTTTTAAAGGAGTGAGCATTCAGGGGGAAACAAAGTTAACGGAATATTTATAGTTTATACACTTTCCTTAACAATTAAATAAAAAATTGTACCTCTTCCCAAAATATAATCCTTAATGATGATTAATTTACCCCTGCGGTTTACCAATACTTTTCACAAAAAATGTATAAAACTTACATCATAATCCCATAGTTTTGGCAAAAAAAAAAACCTTAAACCCACTCCCCTGTCCCTTTTTTTTCCTACCTCCCAAACTCATTTAACAAATTGAGTTTTTCTACGCAAAATATAATACTTTGGAGCAACAAAAAGAAAAAAAAACGAAGCCCCAACAGTTGCCGCTCCACGGTTGCGTGACTCAAATGTTTTCATCATTTTGGTAAAAATATAATTTACCATATAATGGACTAAAGGTATAAATTATATTGCCGGCAAAGGCAATAACAACCCAACAGAGTCCAGAGTCCTCTATGAGTAATGCACTGCCGCCAGGAGGACCTACACCCACCCACCCACTCCTTATACCGCGCCTGGGGTGGGTGTTGCCAACAGTCATGAAAAACTGAAATGTCAAGAATTGTGACAGCTAAATGATTGTTGGCCCAATATGGATTACAGCAGGGGGAAGGGGGGGAAGAGGGTCCTAGCATAGTCCTGGCTCCTTCGGGGAGCTTAACAACTGCCAGGTAATTGAAGTCTCGTTTGCCAGACAATTGCCGGACAAGTGATTGAGACAGGCGAAGCGGGAATGAAGTTTTAATCAAAAATTGGTTCCGGAAAAGCTGAATTTCCCAAGAAAATCAATGGTTAAAAGTTTGGAGTTGAGAGTTTTTATTAGAGTTTCTTGGTAATAGATTTATTGGGAGAGTAAATAATGAGAGTAATTGTTGAAAAGTATCCTAGCTTAAAGCAAGACTTGCTTAGCTTTAAAGAAAATGGAAAAATAAATAGTTGGAAATTTTTTTAGATAGTTAAATATTGGTAGAATTTTGTACAAAGGCCTTGAAAATTTGTTTTATGAAAATAATTAATAATAATACAACTAAAAACTGTAATAAAGGCTGGACTCTTATTTATCTCTGAACAAAATTCAAAATTAAATAGTTCCAACTTAAAATAAATAATACATTTATTGTTAAATCTGTTAGAACAAATCTGAGACCTGAAATAGCACTTCCATGGAAACAATTACCTCCGTTCAGGCTAACTGCTTATCATACCCCAGCCAGCTCTTAACCCTTTTCACTTAACGTTCTCTAATCTGGCTCAAATCAAGAGACTCCGACTCAGACTCACCCTGCTTAGCCATTTGCATGAGTCAAAACGAGTCAAAATATTTGCTTAATAACTGTCGGAGCTGGAGCTGAGTTTGGAGTTGGGATTCCTTGGAGCTCCCCCCAGGTGACCCCTGAAAAAAGGTGCGAAAAGCAATCTTTAAAAGTGGAACCTTGGGATCTCCGTTTTTGATCCGAAGATGAGCCTCTCGCTGGTTGTTAGCATCATTAAAATGCTTTAATTAATTTTTTATTTATTCTTTTTGGGCAGCGACGTCGTCATCTGTATTTTGGCAGAACCCATCCTTCAAGCGGGCCCGGCTTTTTGGGTGGCCCTTGGCGGCGCCTTGTGAACTCGGCCTGTAAGTGGGACCTGGACAGCGCGTACTCCGACACCAGCGGTCGACACCCATGGCTAATTGATCGTCGCTCAGCGGGGCAGTTGCCTGATTTGGGTATTGGCCATAAGCATTGGTATGGGGTATGGCCAACAAATTGGCCAAATTAATTTTGTTTTCGCTGAATCCGTGTTGTGGCCAGCGCTGATCTCTGTTTTGACTGGCGGCAACACGCGTGCGCTGAGGGTATGCCGCGGCTCAGAGAAAATTAATTAAAATAACAATTTACGCCAGAAACATGTAAATTTCCAGCTAAACGGAGAGGCTGACTAAGGCGGCAGAGAGAGGTGCACAGGGAAAAAATAATGATAAATATTTGGGGAATTTGTGGATATCAAAAAGAAGAGTTATGAGAGCAGAATGTTTTTGAGAAATATTGGTTTAATTTATAAATATCCCATGAATATAATTAGAAACTATATATATACGCTGAAAATAGGCTTTATATATTTCTGAAATATGAACAGATCCAACTAGAGACTATATAATTATGATTAAAGTTGGTTTTGTTACTGGGAAGTAAAATTGATATCGACTTTTGCCTCATCTAAGGTTACATTACCGATATACCTCTTCTCCCTGTGTATCTACTCTTTTTTTCGGGTTTTACGAACTGTCAGCCTGTCAGTCATAAAAAGGTAGTTTATGTGCACCTTCATTTCCATTTCCATATCCATCCCGCGCATCCCCCCGCCGATCTAAGCCATTAGTTCTGCGTCAGCTGCTGCTCCGCCGCTGCTGCTGCTGCTCCGCCGCTGCTGCTGCTGCTGGGCTGCCATTGGGCCATTGATAAGCATCGCAGAGCAGCTCCGATGCTCGGTTTCTGGGCCTCCAATAAAATGTCACGATGCAGGGCGATAAGCACCTGTTGTATTGTGTTCTCCCCCCCCTGCCTACCCCCCCTCTTCACCTGTTCCGCTTCCAGACAGATGCCATCGCCAGCTAGCAGGCAGGCAGAGAGCCATCGAGTGTGTGGGCATCACATATAAAACGCACTATTTTATATACAGATCGGCCATAAATTCCACTCGGCCATGTCTGTTGTTCGCTCACTTTCCCTGCCTTCCCTTCGGGCCCGTCTTGTGGTTAGTTTTATTATCCTATTTAAGCCACATTAAAACCAACGGGGTGCGCGACATTTGACAAAAACAATTTATTGGACATTAATGCCTGCCGACAGTTGGAGGAGGGGCAAGGAGAAGGTGAAGGAGGGGAAGGAATTACTGGGGGAAGGCAGTTTCCTGGCGGGGGGGCATTGAGACACAGATTCAGAGAAGGAGGCAGGAATTCCTGGTTCAAAGTGGGAGCGGCGGCGGCATCAAATGAAGAGTCTTGGCCGGGTTTGGGGGAATGTGATTCAGGTTTTTATTTATAAAAATTAAGAACCAGGAGTGTTGCTAGAAAGTTTCAAGGATTTTAATAATAAAGAAGCTATAAATTAGGGGAAAAATATTTTTTAATAAATTTCTGAAAGATTTTCTATGCTAGTTTTTTCCAGGTTAACAAATCTGCAAGCTTAGTTTTAAAATTTAATCAAAATTTTTGTCGATTTTTGACAATTTTGATGATGTAACCCCTTATAAAATTTTGCAAAAATTGAGTAAAATTTTTTTTCTTTGAAATAAAGCTAGTTAAATTCGGTTGTTGATGCTGATCAAGAATATATATGATTTATAGGGTCGGAAATGACTCCTTCACTATGTAGCAAGCTTTTGACTTAAATTAGAACAAATATTTATATAAAAAAAAATTATTTTTTTCTTAGTAAACCCCTTAAATACCTCCTCTTAACCCCCCACCTTGGCAAGCTTGTCCCTAGGGCTTATAAGCTGATTATAACCGCACAAAGTAAACAACTTTCATGATGTTCACAATCCACCCAAGCTAGTTCATTAAATGCAAAGCACTCGTTACAGAAAACCCACCCAAAAACCGCACTCGGTACTCCCCCCCAAAAAAATCCTTTCTCACCCACTCGAGCGGCGTTCGTCACGCCACTCATCCTCAACCCACCAAAAGGACATAAGGTATTTATCGCCCGCACGGCTTTCGATTCCGGGAATCACCAGGCAGCACTGGAAACAGCGATAGCCATGTTGGGAAAGTGCCACAAAAGGCGGGAATTAAAAACCGGAACCGTGACCAGAACCATAACTACAAGCCGCCATTTTGTGGGCGAAAAGCAAACACAGTTTCTAATTGCCACCCCTTGGTTCGTCGCAGTTTTATACATTTTTTCGAGGGGTTGAAAATTGAAATTCATACTGGAGACCTACGATTATGATTATGTCATTTCGGTTGAGAAAACCCATATAGAGCGCAGGCAGCAGGATATCGGGGGATATCAGGGATATTTCTGGGTGGTTCCTGGACACAAACATAATTTAGTTTTCTGTTCGGCCTTATTAGCGTGCACAAATCAATTCTCAAAGGATTTGCACAACAAATCCTCAGCCCCTTTTCGGGCTCCATGATTTATGTCACGCGTCCTGGGAAAGTCCTGCCCATCCCCTTTGGCTTTGTCCTGTTTCCATTGTGTAATAGATAGCGTCAGGGAAGGGTTCCCGCGATAAATGGAAAAAATAAAATCGAGATCGAGATTCGTCAGGGCTCGAGTGCCGCAAAAGGCGCAAAATTGTCAAAGGAGCACGTACTGGGAAACCTGGGAAAATCAAAGAAAAAAAAGGGGCCAAAGACCCTGAAACCAGCAACAACTTTAACCAGTAGCTTTAGGTTTCAATTAAATATAATTAACTAAATTATGCGGGTCGATGGGTATCGGTAAAATCATAGCAAACGGCCAAAAGAAACTTGAAACACGCATAATAGCTTACTTAGCCCGGCTGAAACAGACACGCACTTAATCAGCGATCTACGCAGGCCAAGACACACAAAGGCAATCTGGCCAAAAGCCCAGGCCCAAGACCAAGACCAAGACCAAGACCAAGCTCAAGTCGAAGCTTCAAGTGAACCACAAAAAGGCCTGAAAACAGGGCAGGGCACTGGGAGAAATTTTGGGATTTTTTTCCAAGCTTCAATATGAGATTTTTAGATAGAATTTACAGAATATGATTTGTAGTTTTTTTTTTAACATTTTATGTTAAATAGTATCTTTATCTCGGGTCTAAAAGAATAATGCTGAATCTATAATATTTAGGGATTGAACCCCTAATTTCAAATATAAAAATTCTTCTAAGAAACCCCTTCAGAAAATTCCCTTAAAATATTTTCCCTGTTAACCCCTCTTAATTTTCTTCAAGTGCTTGAAAAAAAAAACCCATTTAAAAATGTTGCTGTACTGCTGCTGCTACTTTTGCTGCCGCTGCCGCTGCTGCTGCTGATCATTATGCGATCAATGTTGATCATTTTATCCCGCAGGCTGTTGACAGCCCCAGCGCATGGACATGACAGCGGAGCCCGGTCAGCCCGAGACCAGAGACCAGAGACTCGAGGCCAGAAGGAAACCCAAAGCCAAAGCCAAAGCCAAAGCCAAAGCCAGAACCCAGGCCAGGTCTTCGTCTTCATCATGGTGTATATAATAATTACCAGAGCATACACACGCACATGGCCAAGACCAAGACCAGGTTGGAGGACCAGAAAAAGGGCTACAAAACTCTGCTTAATTTTCTCGTATCCCAAACGGCGTTCCTCGTTCGACTCTCTCCCTCTAAATGGCTTTGGTCCGTAACCGACATTTTGTTTCGGATGCAGAGAAAAGGGTTCTTGCTGCCGCCTTATAAAAATGCAAAATTATGTACAAGTCCGAGACGACGAAACGACGTTGTTGTATATTGATCCTGTCCCAGTCTCTGGGTTCGTGGTTCCTTTCCTTAACTTTATATAGTTGTAGCTATCGCTGGCATGGCTGCACTTCGTGGTAGCCTCCTGTCTGTCCCCTTGGAACTTCCTCTGTTCTTGTTTTTTGTATCTTTTTTGGGATACTTAAGCACGATCGCCGCTTTGCCTGCTTTTTAAATGATTTTTGTAGGTTTTTTGTGCTGCTGCCTGGCTGCCTGACTGCCTGCCTGCCTGCTCCTTTTCTTATGAACCAATCAACGCACACACACACTCGGATCTGGTCTTGGGGATGTGCTCCTTGTACGGCGATCCTCCGCAAATTGGCGGCCATAAGCATTGCAAAATTATCTCGTCGCTGTCTCTGTTCGATTTGGACAGACGACCAGCGTCCGACATCCGACAACGACGAGGACGAGGACCAAGACGAGGACCAACAATAACAACCAATGTCTCGGGCTACCCAGAAAAATATTCTGCAAAATGTCTCTCCTTGGGACAGATCCCAGAATCCAGACTCCAATCGAAGCCTGGTCTTGGGGCCAACTTCTTCTCAACTCTTTCCCTGCTCGACTGCTTATTTTTGTTTCCCAAAAAAATATTTATATATATATTGCGGGGAGACGGAAACAGGGACTTAACGTTAGACTTCCAGTGAATTTTTTGTGGTCTCTGCAGATCGGGGATTAAATTTGTATACAAAATAGAGACAGGAAATAAAATATATGGGCATTGGTAGGTTTGGCAGAGAAGTTTGAATGGAGAAATAATATTTAAACATTTTATTGAAAATATATTAAGCTTAAGGGGTGTATATCGGAAATAAACATCTAATATAATATATAGAAATATATTAAGAGCTCGAAATATTAATAGTAATAGTAATTTTTTGGGATCTCTTAAGTCTCTTTTATTTGTTATTTGTGATATTTTCCTCTACTATTTACAAATCAATAAAAAAAACTATAATTAATCACCTCCTAACTTATATTTAAATCGATTTTTTCCTATACATTTTACCATTTTTAATCACTCTCCCATTACTATTTCATCCATTTTATATTATCCAAACCCCATTTTCCAATGTAATAAGTATTTTCCCCTCCCCCAGAACGCCACACCCATTCCACATTTGGCCATTTTCTCCATTTCGATGTGCTGAAAACTCATTTCGATATTTATGACTGGACATTACACTCGCCGCATACAAAGTTTCGCCAATATTTCACGCAAATTGCAATGACCGCGGACCGCGGATGCCATTACCATTAATGTGGATAGTTCCGGTTCGGCATTATAAGAGGCTTAGTGGGCGCGGCATAGTCAAGACCCATAAAAGGCTTACAAAAAAGAAAAACATAAGGGAAAAACACGGTAAGCAGAGACAAATGGGAAAAAAGGAGAGATGCGGCGGCACTTAGTGTCAAAATAGTTTGTGTAACACAGCAAGACTTCCTGGCGATTGATCGGCCTTCGATGACTTCACGTTATCTGTTTTGTCCAAAAGTATCTGAGTATCGCAGTATCTCAGTCTCGTTTGAAGCAATTCATCGGATGCCGACAAAAAACAAAACACTTTCTCCCCCAGGGGATATCTTTAGGAGATTCCTTGCCTCATTTGAGGCCGAGGTCCTGTCCCTGTCCTGTGCCCATTAATTTCGGCCATTGTCAGGCCATATATATGTATGGTTTATATAATCTGGTGTCCTTTTCCTGCCCCCTCTCCTTCGTCTCCTCCTTCTCCTTGTGTTTACGTGTGTGTGCGTTCTTGGCTGTCACAACAATTATGTCGGCATTTGCTCAAAGGACCTGGGAGATGTCAAAAGGATTTTTATTGACTTTTTATGTTGTTAACTGACCGACATAATGCCCAGTTTTGTGGGTGATTACCCCCGGTCTCTAGCCTGGGTGGTCCTCGGGGTCAGGTCCTAGATCCCTTGGAACAAGTGCAGTCTCCGGACTCCGGACTCCTGACTCCGATTTCTGACCTCTGTGTGTGCGTCGGCTTGGCTCTCTGATGTTGCAGCAGAGGCACATGTGTCCTGCGTCCTGTTTTCATGATATATGACTTGTAATTGCTGAGTCAGTGGGTGACCCAACCTTGGCTCCTCCTGCTCCTTGCTTCATTTTTTATAACCTTTTTTTGTTGTTGTTTTTTTGTGAGAAGCTGGCGAAAGTGTCACAGCGAGTTTCTCCTTGATCATTAATCGATCGATCGCGCGTTGAAAGGCGATCGCGAGCAACATCGACGACAACGGCAATCAGCAGCAAACAAACAACTGAGGCAGTTGCAACAACAACAACAACCACAATATAAAACAATAAAAACAACAAGAGCCTCAGCCACGTCAACAGCAGCCAAAGTAGCAGCAAACAAATGCAACAATACAATAAATATCCCCAAACAGACGACAGCAGAACAAGGTGGCGAATTGGGGGGAAAATTAAAGTGAGGAATAAGGGATACTCTATAGATGTTTCAACGATTTTATAAAATTTATATGACAAATATTATAAAGAAATATAATAAGAAAACTCAGTAAATATTTATAGACAATTTTGAAAATTACAGAGTTCATCAAAAATACTTGTAAATATTTTGATTACAATAATAACCAAATAATTGGCCTTATTCCATTGATATTTATTTTTTTATATTCACTAAATATATATTAAGGAAATTGGTAATTTATTTTTATTTATTTCACACAACTCTCTCAACCCCAAAGAGTATTCCCCGAACGCGAATTGAGGACACCAACGGCTGCAGTTGTTGATGGCTGATCGTCTCCGCTGGTTTTCTCCTCCACTTTGCCTGGCTATATCAGTCTCAGGATTGGGATTGGAACTGCTTCAGCAGCTCCTTCTCCCTCTCCCTCTCCTGCTACCAGTGGCTGCCGAAGGGTTCCCTCTGTTTGGGTTTTTTAGTATTTTCCAGTCACTTTCTGGGCGATGCTATCAACGCATTGAGCATTGAATTACAGTCACACATAAACAGACGGGGAGCAGGAGTGTCTCCGGCTCATTGGGATATATTCACATACGGATGCCGATGATATCGAGATCGGTGTCCTCGCTTTGCTTAAATGCTCATTTAAAGAGATTTACAATGTATGCCACTTAAGTACAAGCGGAGTAGGAGTTCGAGTTTGACTCGAAGTTGGAGCTGGAGTTCTTGGCTGCTCTTCTACAGATAAGAACGCATTGTTGCATTAATTTTGCTGTCCATAGAGAGGGACTAAAGACATTACACTGGAAAGGAAATTGTAGTGGATTTAGGGTTTATTTTAAGTTAGTTTATTAGGATTTTTATTGAATCTTAAAGTGTATCTTATAGATATATGAATAAATATTAGGAAAAGATAGTTTAAAAATATTTTTCTCAATTTTCCGAGACTTCTTAGCCATAAAATTTCCTCAAAAATATATTTTTTGGGTAGGTAAATACCTTAAAAGATATATTTCAAATTTCCTTAACCATTTCTCTCACTGTTTTTCTTGTACGTGTTGCTGGGCAGGCAGCCCGGCGACTCTTAGATTAATTGCTGCAGTCATTAAAAGCGGCCAAGGCGGCCAAGTGATGGCATCTAATGCACGATCCGTCGATCGAACATACATCAACATCAACCTGAGTCCCTGCCCCTACCCCCAAATAGCGTTGCGATCCTAGGCCCAAGATCCTGCATCTTTTTAGGGGCGTCGGCGAATACCTTGTTATCCCGATTGCTCTCAATACAAAGGCATAAATCGTCTTGTTTTGACAGCAAAATCGACCGCAGGCAGCCGAAGGGCCAGGAGGCAGGACCTCCGTCCTCGCCACACACACACAAAACTATGTATCCTTTGAGTTTTGACCGAAACTAATCATTGTTGCGCCAACAAGAAGTCAACGGCAATCCGCTTTTGTGAGGACTCCGATGTCCTGCTGTGTGTCGGCCAGCCATGTGTTGAGCCTTAATTTTTTGTGCAGCTTTCCAGGACACAAGGTGTTCTTATCCTTAGCGGGTTTCTGTGCCAAATTAAATTCTCTGCGGTTTGCAGCATGCCGAGCAAAGCGACGGCAATTGCGGTTGCCCCGAAAACTGTTTAGTACGAGCCACAAAAACTCTCACGATTTTCTCAGGTACCCTAATTGCCAGAGTCTGGCAGGCAGGCTTGCTGTGGCTTTGCTGGCTTGCTGGCTTTTGTGGCTTTTAGTCTGCCTTTGTGGCTTTAATTAAAAAGCCAAATCCTTGGCCAAACACTAATTAGATTGCCAACTTCGAGCCCTGTCTATATAAGGCCTAGGTGACTCTCAACCAGCCAGCCGTTTGTTTAATGTTTAATGGTGTAGATTGTTGCACGCTGACAATTTTCCAAAGCTGCCAATTGCAATAAGGCAGAATGTGGCAGACAGGAAAATGTTGCAGCCACAACTGCCTGCAATTGGCAGCTGCTTTTGGCCACACAGAATGTCGCGCCTATATTAAGTAGATGGTAAATTGTGGTAAATTGTTGTAAATTGTGGTACATTCTTCTGTCAGCTCTCTCGATTCAATTCGATTTAGTTTTTGGTGCTCCTTTTTTGCTGTTTTTTTACTCGAAAGGTTAGAAGGCGCCAAAGTGAAACTCGAAGGAATGTGAAGCCTCTGAATTGGTGGCCAAAACCGTGGGCAGAGCATAAGCTTATATGGTTAATCGGAGCTGAGTTTGGGTTTGTATTCAATGGGTGAAAAAATGTAAGAAAAATCATGTGAACAGGTTAAAGATTAGGCATTGGGGATTTAAGAAAATTGTTTTAAAAAAATCGGATAATAAATTCACTAAGATTATCTAAAATACTTAAAAGCTCTCCCCAATTAAAACCATACCTCTTACACATAATTCCCCATATCAACTGCCACTTTTGTATTTAATTTCCAATTCCACAGACCCGCCAAAGATATAGCAATTAGCCGAGAGACGACCAGTCACAGATACATCTCGCACCTCCATGGACCAGGGAGTCACTCAACTGGACTCGACTCCAGGCCAGACCAGGCCAGGCCACTCCAGAGGCCAATCATCTTGACGCTTCTCCAGGAACTGGCTATGGCTACATACCCTTCTCCCCCAGGTGAGGTGGAGAGGGGGCAGAGCAGCTGCTGCTGCCGCCATGGACACCACCATTGATGGGGATCACTTAATCGATTTTAAGCGCCTGCAAACATAATTTCCATTTTTCGAGCACCGACAACAACAGCAATTGCATGGCTATCAGCGGCAATCAAACTGAGCTTAAGACGCATGGCCAGGTTCTTCTTCTTCTCGGCCAGATTCTTGGCCATATTCAGCAGAGTCTTCTGCTGCTTAGGCTCTTCCTCTTGGCTTGGCTCGCCCGGAATGGCCAGTAAATGCAAAATTAAAACATAAATCGTGCGCGCCATTATGGTTATTACAAAGCAGCATGCCATAGCTGTGAAAGGGGTCCGGGTCCAGGTCCAGGGGCGTGGCAGCCAAAGGGGGGTCTGGGGAGGGTAGCAGCGTGATTGAGTGGGGCACACACACACCACAGTACACACTCGGGGGAAAAATTGCACTGAAAGTACGCGCAAAATGAGCGTTCGATCAAGTGAAAGATTGCAAAGATGCACAGGAGAAAATTTGATATTAAAAATATATTTAATTAGAAAATAAGTTTTAAAAAATATTTAAAAATTTGTTGAGGTATTAAATTTTATGAAAAAATATTTTAAAGAAAGGGTAATGAGCTGGCTGTTTGTCTTTGAAAAAACTGATATTTTGTACTTTAATTACTTTGGAAAAAATTCTTCTAATTCTTTATTTTCTTTCTTTTATATTCTAATATTATAAACAATTATTTTCCGTGCATTCAGGAGGAGTTTTGCAGTCTTCAGACTTAACCATAAACTGGAGAATTATATATGAGAAGCACTCTTGGCCATGTAACAGCTATGGCGGCTCGCCGAGCGTTGTTATTACAAAGGCCGCAAAAAAAAAAACACAACAGCCAAGTTAACTCTCGGCCCTGGCCAAATTGCAATGATTTAATAATGCTGCCAGATGAGGACTCACTCCGCTAAACCACATTGGAGCCACCAAAAAAACACTACACTCCACTCCGACTTCAATCCACTTTTAGTGGGGCGGAGCCAGGCGATTGGCCCTTGGCCCTGAAATAAAATATGGAAAATAAAACAACACGATGTCTGCCCTGGTGGTGGAAATTGCTTAAGCGGCCAGAAAGCTGCGTAGATCACGTGCTTATTAAATAATTTATTTAAGCACCCAATTCAATTTAATAATAAAAATGTAGCCGCTGCCAACGAGAGCCACACACAACATGGCCCCAACAAGTGCCACTTACCATGGCCACGACTGGTGGGGGGACGGTTGTCGGGGGGTTCGGGGGGCTCGGACGACTTACTGGCACCAGCCTTAGTGCCTGGACATGAACATGGCCTGGACACCGCCATGGCAGCCACCATTCAAAGTGGTTAATTGCCAGGCGATTTTGTTCTTGCCCATATGCAATTTCCTTGTCGTCTTCGTCTGCCGCGCTTTTCCTCTGAGCACTGTGAAAAATGGGGCCTGTATTTTAATATATTTTAAAATATATTTTATAAATTATAAATTATATATTAAATATATTTAAAATAAGTTACTACATTTTATTTCTTTATAAGCTAAAAATTGTTCCATTTTTTCCTTATTAAACTTTTAACTTTAGTTTCTTTTTAATTTTATGACCCCATCATACTTCCTAATTAACAATTATTTCTCTCTCTGCTTAACTTCTCTTCTTGGCTGCTTTGCAATTAAAGGGGCGGCGGTCAAAACAGGGCGTGGCCGACTGCATACGCGCTTTTCATTTAACTCTCGACGGACTCTTGCCAATCCTGCGTTGCTGCACTTGTCGTTTCTGCTTTATTTCTCGACCAGCTCGCTCATTAATTTAATGGTTTAATTGCAGGTCTCTTACCCTGACACTCTGGCTGCTCCAGCTCCTCTGCCTCCCCCCCTCCGCGCCCAGAGTTAAGTGCCCTCGTGGAAATGAGTTTTTCATATTACTTGTAAGCCGGAGATCAGGTTCCCAGGTTTCGCCATCATCGCGCGGATGATGTTCATTGGGTTTGGCTCTTCAATTTGCAAATTTATGTCTTCATAAGCCATCACTCCGGGTGTCATGGCTATAAGTCTAGCAGCTGCTTAACTGATTCATGTCGCGCACCTTTTTTTAGATTCGTACGTGACTCAGTTGGTGAAATTTTTATATAAAAGAAAGGGGATCCCATAAAAGAGGTATAGAGATATTTAAAAGGATTTTCGGAGATGGAATTAGGGTAGATTTTGGAGTATAAAAGAAACATTTTAATTAATGAAATATATGAGAAAGAAGGGACATTTTAACAATAATTAATTAAACTGTATAAAGTGATTACTTCGAATAGGAAATAATATATAAAAATCCTTTGGTATCTCTAGTATCTTTCCCTCCCAAAAACAAACCAATAAAACATCAAGAACTCTTTATCCCCAAGATCCCACAAATTTTCAATTAATTTTTCCTCACCCAAAAATTGTTATAAACAAAGCCAGAGCCTACACCTTCCCACACAGCCGCTGCCTTTGGCCGACCTTTTGAGTGTGAATTGTGCAGTTGCCGGCAAAACGACAAGGAAAAACCCAATCGAATGCGAGAAAACTCCACGGACAACCCCATAATTCAGTGATATTTAATCTCAAACAAATAATAATAATAATAATTTCCGTGGCAAAGCAAACAACTTTGCCGAGTTGGCCCAAAGCGAGAAACTCGGAAATTGGCAAGGAGAAACGCAGGCATACAGAAACCGCCTCGAAATACGCCCACATTTTGGTCAATCAATATCGTAAAATGCAATTTATGATTTGTGGCTTCGATTGCCAAAACAAATAGCAAAAGGAGGAGAAACAAAAGCCACCAGAGGATTGAGCAACAACGGCAACAAACGAGCAACATGCCACATGCAACACCAAGGAGACAGCGCAACGGCAACGGCAACGGCAACAGCGGCAGCAACTTGCGCCGCACTGCATCAGCAACTGCATCAAGGAGGCACTTGCGGCAGCAGCAACCAAAAGTTATGGCACAATTTTCACATCATTTTCCCCCCCACAGCACCCCCCCTCCCACCGATATCTGAGTTATGGGATGAGGATGGCGTTGGAGGTGGACGTCTTGGAGTCTTTTGTGAAACACACACAGAGAAAAGAGGCTAGAGTTGGGGATTTTGCTATTTGTAAATTTTAAAAAAATATTAAAATTGCTTTTCATTTATTGTTTATATGAAGAATCAGTTATTTTTATTTATCTTTAAATCCTATCCAAATTTTTCTCCAAGTGCAATGTGTTCGGAGCTGAAACCAAGGCACGTAAAATAATTTAACCAGCGTTTAACCTTAGTTTTTCGCCACTCGCCAGTGTCTGGGGGATCGGACTTGGTTATAGGGGATTGGACCGAAACCGGGACCCGGGATCGCAGGCCATTGTTGTTGCCGAGTGTGTGTTGTGTTGTGTTGTGTTGGTGTTGCTGCGATGTTGCAGCTGTCCGAGCGTTGATTATGATGAAGTTGTGCGCAATTTGTTGGCCGTCTGTTGCCCAACAGGCACAACGGAAATTGGAGATGCGAGATGGAAGATGCCAGATCCGAAACCGAGCTGCAAAGATGGGGGAAAAGCTCTGAGACCATGGCCAAGATCGCTTAATTGGCCGCAACTGGAACCGAAGTGGAACCGAAAAGCGTTCTAAACTGGACGAGAGATTCTTCTTTTTCTTGGTTTTATTTTTCTTACTCAACAGTTTTCGTTGCGGCTTTGGAACACGAGACTAATTAAATTGCGAGCGTTTTAAGCTTGGGTCATAAATAGCCAGACCCTAAAGGGTTAAGACTCCGCGGGCTAAGAGCAGATGTGGCTCCGCCCCAGAGGAGCCACAACAACCACCAAGGAACGAAGAACGACACCTCTTCCTGGCCACGACTTCCTTTTGGAGAGTGGAGAGTTTGGTGGCTCTCGCTCTTACATTGTTTGTATTGTCTCTTTCCCCAAAGCTAGCCATCCTTGTCTGCGCCAAGAACTGGTTTTCGAAGTTTCGAATTTCGAGTTTCCCCAACTTCGAAATGTATCTGACAGATACAAATGCCGCCGCTGCCGCAATTATGACTTAATGTCTTGCCATTCGATCAAGAGCGGAATGGAGGTATGGGGTAAGGGAGAGGGTAAGAGGGGAGGTTACAAAAATGCACCTGAAACAAATATTAGAACCATAAATTGGATCTTAGGAAGTTCTAAATATGATTCATATTTAGATTTTAAGGCCACCAGGAGGATTAACTCTGTGAAAAGCCTTTAAACTAAAATATTTTTAGCCAAATTCGCTTAGTTTTTTTTCCCAGTGTACACAGACGGGTGTTTAGGGAGTAGAAAAGGAAGCCGGGAATGCGCAATTTCCTGTTAAATGATACGTGCTATGAACGTTTAATTTATGCCACCTTTGGTTTAATATTAGCTTTGTTCTGCCTCGCTGACCCCCGCTCGCTCTTCCAGCGCAATTGTACATACATACATATATATCGCCGCCCATTATTTTCCCCCCTTTTCCCCCTATCAAAATGGCCTGATAATTCCCCCCCTTTGCAAGGGAATTTTTAATTCCATAGCGAGGGCCACGCATGCGCAGACCATAAATTATGTGCAACGTTTTCATTTCCCCAAAGTGCGCGCCCTCCAAATGGGATCATGATTAAGGCGGCCGCCGCGATACAAGGTACTCCATTTTCCCACCCCCCTTTGGGAGTTATATATATATTTTTTGGGAGATAATTAAGGCTGAGCTGGCTCCAAGGTAAGATCCAAGCAACCAACCAACCATTCAGTCAAACTTTTGCGGAACGCTGGGCACTGAAATTGCCGTCTGCCAAACTCTTTGGAGGTTTTTCAGTTGGTTTTCTTCTGGAAAAGGGGGGAAATTGGGGGAGGAAGAGGGTGGTTACAGAGGGGGTAACTAAGAAGGCCTGTCTTTCCGAACGCTTAGCGCTTTTTAGCCGCTCGTTGGCTGCCGCCTGTCGGGGCTTCTCTGGCAATTTAAGCCGGAAAACAAATAATACATTGCACCTACTTATTTGCTCAGAGTTTTTCCCCCCTTTTTTTCTCTCTCTGTTTGTTGCATTGTTCTCGGACTGCCAGTTGTTGTTTTTACCTGCCCTTTTCCTTTGTTATTTGTTGGCTGTTCTTGATTTGTTTGCCAGCGATAATGAAAAGGTGTAAAATGTCAGTTTTGTTTGCTGTGCCCCCCCCATTTTGTAATTGCTTGTTTGTTATTTTCAGTTGTTTGTGGCGCCAAGTGCTGAAAAGTGTATAAACATACTGATATACAGGTGTGTGAGGGTGTGTTTTGGATATGTAAAGGTGTGCCTGATATGGCAAATTGAAGAGTTATAGGGGAAGAGTGAAAAGTACGATGTGGCAAGCAATAAATGGTAGGCAAATATTTGTTTTTTTGGGTTAGTTATTTATAAGTAATTAATTTAAAAAGAGTAAATAGTAGATTATTGATTTAATTTAATGTTTTATTAACAATTTAAAGTAAAAACTTGATTTATTAAATTGAACTTATTCTTTAAAGCTCCTGTAACACCTTTATTTTACATTTTCCCTACAACTATCTCTACACCTCAATTACAACCCATTAATATTAATTATTTTTAACCTTTAATTCCACTAAATGTCAATTAAAACTCAACAAAGTTGCCTGATAACAATCTCAAAAGCACCTTTCATGCAATTAAACTGAACTTCCTCTAACCAAAAGAGTTCTTTTCACTTCCTAATTCACATTAATTCCCTAAGATCCACCGACAACTGACTCTACGTGCCGTCACGGAGTAGCTGGAAATCAGCCATGCTTATAGAAAAAACTAAAAAATAAAATAAGAAAAGCAAGAAAAGATGAAATATGCCACGAGGCTTCCAAGTGAGTTATGTCAGAGGAGTAAGAGTCGGAAGAATTACCTTCCATTCAGCTGGGCAACTTATTTATACTCCAATCTACGCAAATCGCACATTTCAACTGGTTCACACCTGGCATTAATAATTGAATATTTAATTGAATAGTAATTGAATAGTAATTGAATAATATAATAACCAGAGATCACTTGTTAAGGGTTTTTATCAAGTGCTGGATTTGGTAGGAAGACTATTATTAGGCAGCCACGTTTCACAGGCGAGTGTTAGGAGTGATCTTTGGAGAGTGTGGCCAGTATTTGTCTAGTAAATAAGATATAGT
>JAEIIL010009134.1:0-15581 GCA_018905715.1 Drosophila lini | reverse complement strand
ACACATTTATCTTGTTTAGATTTTTCAACAAAAATAAACATTTCTTGAACTTAAACGCCTGAACTTAAAGATAAGATACAGAAAACAATTTTAATGGGGAACAACACGTTCAGATTGTTTTGTTTATCGAGCTATTTGGCTATGGGATTCCCTCATTTCAGAGTAGTTAATGTAAATTAAATTTTATTGCTGGCTATAAAAACCGAAAAAAACACAAAAACAACTGTGTAAGTGAGATGCAATCGGCACATTGAAATACTGGTAAAATCAAACTCAAAGTCCAGTTTTGCGGATATCGTGTATTTCACATGCTTTAAGCCATTTAGCAAATTATTCGCAACGTGCCTCAAACTCAACCCTTGAATATCAAACAGCTGAAAGGAATGAGAAAAAGAACAGACAGCCATCGAGGGCGAATGGAAATTTTTTGGCAAAGCATTTCCAATTCAATCAAACGCCCCCACACACTCACACACACATGCTGGCATTTAAATAAAAATAAACAAGGCAAAGGAATACTTTGAAACACTTTTAAGCATCATTACATTAGCAAATTTCCACCGATTCCGGCGGGGGGATAGGGTGATTTCGATTGAGACGATGGATCCCTGGGATTTCGATGAAAGGACTTGCGTCTGGCTTGTGTGTGGGCGTGGGCGTGGCCGTGGCAATAACAAAGCACACATTGTAGCAACGCCAAAGTTGGCTCACTTCCGCTTCCTCTCCTTTTTGGCATTTTCTAATTTCCATTCGCCCGAATCGTGGGAAATGTAATTATGGCCATACAAAACCCGCAGAACCAGCGTTGCCAGCGTTGGCCAGCTTTTGGTGTAATTGTCGTTATAATAAATAACTTCAACTGTCCGACACTTGACACTTGACATCAACTGCAGCGGAAGCGGCAACAGGAGCGGCAAAAAGAAAATCCCCGAGCTCGGCCACGGGATGGGTGCAAGTGCATGCAAAGTGCCCGAAAAACATTCGCCATTGCCGCATATTTCAAATGCGGACACATGTAAAAATGCTGAAGCGCTGATAAGGACATTAACATTTGGCCAAACACATAGACACGCGGCCAAAAACGTAGCAGAAGGAGGGAGAGTTTCCTTCCGCATATGCGAAACATCAGCAACAAGAACAGCAACACAAACAACAACAACAAAAAATACGGAAAAACCTTCACCTCGTCGCTTTTGACACGCAAATTTATAACGGCAAAGGCGGCAACAAAAACTTGTTGTGGCCAAAACATACAGAAGGCTACACGCCGAGAAAATTATCAGCATTTTGATTAAATTTAAAATAATAAATTTTTCAAAATTCTTTTACATGGAAAATGTTTTTAAACCGGAAACGACAATCAACATGGCAAGAAAAGACAACGAGCAACTACATCGAACAAGTTTGCTTTTAAAAAAAAGAGAGAGTTTCTTAAAGTTTCTTTTTTCTAATTTAAAGCTTAAATATTATCCGAAAATAAAATAAAATATTCGAAAATACCCAAACCTTTTTTTTCCCAAGTGCCACAAACCCAAAAAACAGACCTCCAATCCGCCCTGAAAATAAAGGAAGGCACAAATTTTGAACGCATACAAATGCAATTTAAATTTACTTATTTGGAACCCCTGGGAATTTCAAATTATTTGCCTTTTCACGCAAATTTAGCGACCATTTTTCTAACAGAAATAAAACTCAGACAGGTGGGCCTCCGTCAGCGACGAGGAGGAGTTTGCATAGTTGGGGGTACTTCCCCTCCCACTGACATGTGTACACGGGCTGATTCTTGGGCGCAACTTTTTCCAGCTCGGCTTTATTTTTTTTTTTGCTCTTAGACGGGAGGGGGTCGATTAGAAAATGCTTTTCCCCCCCGAAAAAGAAAGTTACCCAAAAGGCTCTGACAAATGCTCTTTGGCCAGCATGTTGTTGCTTCTGCGGTGATTAATGACGTCGAAAGCCGAAAGCAGGATCTGCTCTGCGGGGATGCTTTGGCAGCTTAATTTAAAATGAAAATTGTACTTAATTTCTAGCTGAAGGGGGCGACAGGATGGGGCTTGCTAGACTGATTATGCCCTCCATGGTTTTGCTTTGTGCCCTATAGGGAAAGCCAAAGCCATCCCTATGTCAGACCTTGTTCATTAGAAATGAGCTAACACAAATATTACATTTTGCCTTGTTTAATGAATTCTGGAAACTTTTTGGCGCAGCAAAAAAAAAGTGTATGCATTTTGAGAAATTAATTCTGTCTAGAATAATATTTATGAATGACAAGCTTCAGCAACTCAGGCAGAAAATAAATTCTGGGAAGATACACCTCCATATTAACATAAAAATTGGGGGTTTTTCTTAATAAAATAAGGGAATTTTAAGAGATTAAATTTGTTATGAAAATTAATGAAGAAAAACAAAAACACGCCTCTACATTCTACCATAATTTGTACCTTGTCTAAAAGCCAAAGTAAGAAGCTAATAATAAAATAAAATAACACAAAGTCTTTATTATATTTAAAATATTTAAGAAATCACAACTCTGCACATTCCCACCTGTGAATATATCTCCATAAAAATCCTATTTCATTAATTACCCCCAACACATCAAAACGACGATAAAGTTTCTAGATTAAACTCCCTTGTTTTTCTTTTAAGCCAAATCATTCCACAGATGTGTGGGGGAAAGAGAGTTTATCATTCGAGTCGACTGACTGTCCCCACCACAAGCAAATTGAATTAAGATTACCACACAAGGATTTCAAAGCATTTGCGGAGAAGTCAAACAAGCTTTAGTTTATTATTATTATTGCGTCAGAGCGAAAAGTTTCAGCCACTCGGCGGCGGCGGTTGACTGCGGGGAGGAGGGAAAAAGTGTAGATGGAGAGAGAAACGTGGGTTGGAAAATTCTCAATCGCAATCTTATGGTTTATTTCTTTTGCACCAAAGCTACTTTATTTTGACAGCAGACAAACAAATGTCAGAATTGAAATTAAAAGGAAGGCAGCGACAGGCAGCAGCGGTCTGTGGAAAACTTGTGAAAAACACGCCCGCCGACTCAAAGATGTAGACGAAGGTTTTTCCAAGCGCTGAAAGGCGGGGGAGGGGGCCCAGTGTGGCCACAATACGCAGTTTCAATCAGAAACTCCGGATCCACAGCCCACGAATCCGACTCCGGACTCTAGACCCAAGACTCCGACACCGACCGGCTCTGGCTCAATTCCATCACCAACCACCCACACGCACTGCTCCCACTGACTTCCCTGTGCATTCTCAATCCGAATCCCAACTCGCTGCTTTCTTTTTTTGTACATTTCACACAGCGTGAAATTTTCTAAATGTCATTTTGCTGTCATCTCGTGGATAATAAGATTACAACTACGCTGAAATAATAGGATTCAAATGAAAAAACTTTGCCGTCGTCGTCGCCTGTCTCCTTGGCGCGTCTCAACTTTCAATACGCATCGAGAGATATATATCTGGATTCTGATTCAACACTGGCACAGTGGTTTAAAATAAGAAAGATAAATATGACTAAGGTGGGATGTGTCTAAAATTATCAATAGATTTTTAGAAGATTGCTCTAAAAAATTAAGAATCTTGTAAATTCCGATTGTCAGAATCATAATTCAGTTTAGAATTTCTTACGAATCTATCCTATCTATGATAAATTATTAGCTATATTATGAAAATTATTAAAAATAATAAGAGTAATTATAACTAATCATTACATCACCATAACAATTATCAGAATATCATTACGATTTCAAGCAATTATCTCCATACAAATCAACAACTTTCTGCACCATCTTTATAATATAAAATCCCTCAATCCGTCTAAAGTTTTAGCTTGCTTATTGTTACTACTAAAAAAAAGACAATTTCCTACTTTTAACGATGACTAGCAGTATTTTTTTTTTGCCCGCTTAGCCCACTGTAGGCTAGGGGGCGTTGTCGTCATTTGGTCTCTGGATTTACCACCTGGAATGGGTCGCTGTGGAAAGTTTTTTTGATAGAGTGCCGCGATAATGAGTGAGCAAGCAGCCGCAAAACTCCAACTCCAACGCTATATCCCAGCTCCCATCTCCACCCCCCATCTCCATCCCCATCTCCCATCTCCAGTTCCTCCTACAAATCCCAATCCATTGGCGATGATGGTAACTTGAGCGACCTATGATCTCGAGACCACTTGAGGCGTCGCTGTCTGTTCCACGTCTGCGTTCTATTTGTATAATTGATTCGATTCTCCCGATGGAGAAGGCGGTTTAATGAACCATGCTTTCGTGGCGACCATTACTTCAGATTGTCTGCGTGCCCTCGGGCCACAAATCGACGAAAGTACATACTTGCCAAGATGGCAAATAAAAAATATATATAGATGTGTAAAAAACAAATCAAAAAAGAACTCAAGCCTAGGCATAAAGAAAACGGGAGAAAAACAAAACGAAGACCAAAACAAAGTCCAAAACCTATCAGCTGGCCTAAGATGGATCACTGCCCGAGGCAATAGAGAGAAACCGGCTTTTATTGCTCACGAATCAGCTATAAAAGCCGCGATCACGGCCCAAACCGGCATCAGAACTTCTCCAATCGTTCTAACAAGTCATCAGCAGCAACATGAACTCCTACTTGGTGATCGCTTTGAGTGCTGTGCTCCTGGCCCTGGCCATTGCCACGGTGAGTTTCAGTCTAGCTTCTAGTTGGAAGTCAACCGAAAAGGGCTAGAAACTTACTAATCCTTTGATCCTTAGCCCATCGAGCTGAACGAGGATCAGAAGGCTCTGGCCAAGCAGCATGGCGAGCAGTGTGCCGCCGAGCTGAAGCTGACCGAGGAGGAGAAGGCCAAGGTCAAGGCCAAGGACTTCAAGAACCCCACCGAGAACATCAAGTGCTTTGCCAACTGCTTCTTCGAGAAGGTCGGCACCCTGAAGGACGGTGAGATTCAGGAGGCTGTTGTCCTAGAGAAGCTGGGCGCCTTCATTGGCGAGGAGAAGACCAAGGCCGCCCTGGCCAAGTGCAAGTCCGTCAAGGGCGAGAACAAGTGCGACACTGCCGTCAAGCTGCACGAGTGCTTTGAGGAATTCAAGCCTGCCAAGGAAGTCAAGGCCTAAAGAGTTTGGTCGGAAGGAGTTTTGGCAAATTGTGATTTAATTCCAGTGAAAATAATTTAAAGTTAAAGCCCATTAATATGATTAATTTAAATACACCCTTTGTCAGATGAAAGTTGCTTTGTACTATTTATTTCTGCGCAGTGTCTGTTTTTGGAAAAATGAACTAAAGTTTCTAAAGAGTCAAGCGGTTTTATAATTTCCGAAAGTAAATCAAATAGTCACCAAATAAAAACCAATAGAATATTATTTGTAATCCTGATCACTGAGCATTGATGGGGCCGCAGACTCGGCCCTGCTTTCGCGGCGAGAAGCCGAAATGGTGGCACGCTTGGTGATCGCTTCCTGCGTGTTGCACATTATACAGGTTTCAATAAAGAACTCCAGATTCGAGTCTACGAGAAGGCGAGCAATGGGCAGGGCGTCCTCCAGGGCCTCCTTGGTCTGCTCCAGCTTATGCAGAACGGCATTGGCTTTGACTATCTGCACGATGCTCAGGAACTTCCATAGATTGCTCTGACAGTTTTGGCTTTCTGGGTATTAAAAAAAAAACATTAAATTAGAACTTGAAAGATGTTAAATTAGTTTAGCTTACCCCTAATGGCCCGGCGAGCATTATAAGTACATTCTGAGTGGCGACCCTGATCCAAGTGCGTTTGGGCCAGCTGGTGCAAGAGGTAACACTTCTCTATCGAGTACTTGGCAAAGACCATTCGCCTCTCCAGCCTTGCCGTGAGCTTTCTGCGGATGATGATTATGAGGTAACAGCCTAGAACTATAGAATATAGATCTTACTTGGCCCTGTTTGCAGCCGGATCATTGGCATCTGGCTCAGGGTGAGTGGAGCGATCCCCAAAGACCAACGAAACAAAGTCCTTAACCTTATCGGTTGGCATGCGCAGCAATCTAAGGATGGCCGAGTTGGAATTGGTATTGAAGTTCTTTGGCACTCGTAGTTGCTCGGCCAGGGTCAAGGCCAAGGTGTTGTAAACCTCGTTAAGGAACTCGAACTTCCAACACATAACACGGGAGGTCTTCAAGACCACATAGTCGCCCATCACCTCCTCTACGTACTTGCTCAATAGCTGTGCGTTTGCGGTTAGTCTTTAAACTAAAAAAAAACTTTCACAAACTTACCTGAACCTTCTTGGCCTTTCGCAGAATTCGAATCTGTTTCAGGACCGTATTCATGGTGCGATGCGTCTGATACTGTACACGATACAAGTAAGCCTCCCTGTACCTGTCCGACATCGCCTTATTGCGGTACTTCAAGTAGTTGACCAAATAAAGAGGACTACGCGATTGCAACATTTTCTGGGTAGAGTAAAAATCAATAATTAAATTTAGTTTGAAGACAAAGCACAACGATCATGACTCACCATAAACTTGCGCACGATTTCGTATTGTTTCCGAGAGATATTGTGCAGGAAGTAGGAGGACTCCTTGCACTGGGGCAGCAGCAGATTGGGATTCTTACAAAGCATCTTCATGAAGAGAACATCGACCCAAGAGTCATTGATATACGATTGATGGAATATGTTAAAGGCCCGCTTCCGGCGCGCTATCTCCATGGGCGACAGCAACTCCTCCTCAACATCCTGGATACTCTGCACATCGCACTGGCCAAGCTCCTTTAGGACCTTCCACAGCGGTCTCGTGTCTACTTTTAACTTTTGTTTCATCAAGTTATTTACGATTTCGGCCGTCTTAAGGTTTTTCGAGAAAAAAGCCGTCATAGCCTCGCCAGTCACATCCTCGATTACACCGTCAATCTAATTGGGAGAATTTTATATATTTTATATATATATTTTTTTGTGGTTTTATAATTTTTCTTGTTATTAAAACTTAATTAAATTTGAGCAACTTACTACTACAACACGCTGCTCAAAGCTCTTTCTCTTGTTTCCGGTAAAAACGCGCATATTGTTATGCAATGCCGCCTTACTGTTCTCAAACTGATTCAATTCGTAGAGCACATCGCAGATGTCCAGCTGAATAAAGGCCTTTTCCTCACCGTCAGCCTCGCGGGCCAGCTCTGCAAAAAATACATAAATTATAAATTATAAAAAGTCCTAAAAACAGCGCATAAACATTGTTTATATGCCTGAATTCTATCATTTGTTTCCTAAATATTAATTTGGTAAAAAAAAACTCACTGGCAGCATCGCGACTGTCCTGCAAGGCTCCGAGCATCTGGGCAGCCTTGCGCTTTGTCTGGCATCTCTTGTAAAGGGTCATGTGATCGCGGGGCTCCAGATCAAGGGCCTTGTTGAGATAGTGCAAGGCAAAGTTCTCCCGGCGGCGACGTGAATAGTAAGTGCCCCAGTCCCTGTAGATGTCGTGAAGAACCTCTTCCGACCAGTCTATCTTCATCCATGGCGGCACCGCCTCGTCCACCTTTGATTTTGGTATCTCAACGATGGAAGTCATTTTGCCGTTTCAAATGCTCCAACTAAATGATTGGTATTTATAAACATTTAAATAAGAGATTCTTCCTGAACTATACTCACTTATATCTCTAATGGATATGAGTTATTGGTTTCTTAAAGTGTGAAATATGTAAAACTTTTGCTAAAATTGGAATATACAATAATTTTGTTAAAGATTAAAATACATGTGAATGATGCTGAGAGACGTAAAGGTCTGAGAAAAGCAGCTGGAAGGATCATTAGCTAAAAAAACAAGGCTTGCTATTGCATTTACTTTTGTTCGCTTAAATAAGCTAATGGGGTTTGAATTTTGTGGAAAGACGAGCTTAAATTTTTCAATTTGTTCATAATTTTCTATCAAGAGAAATATCTTTATTCTTTTCAATGGGATACCAAAGGACATAGAATATATAGTTCAGCCATTAAATCCCTTGACGACACACTTCTCGTAGTTGAAGACAAAGTCGCATGTGGTGGCCGATTTGGTGGCTCCACAGCTGGTGAGCAGGGCCTTCAGCTTATCCGCCGGCAGGCTACTGAATCGGATCTGGGCAAACTTGAGGATCTTGTCATTGTTCGGCTTGTTATCGTCGCCAAGAAGTCCCAGTTTCTTGTAGACACAACTGTGGTAGCACTTTACGGCCTCCGAGGGATTGGCCACCTCCTTGTCGGTGGTCAGCAGGCTGGCATCGTTGGCGGCAATGTTCAGCTCCTTGATGCAAGCCTGTTGCATCTGCTTGTAAGCAGCCACTTCGGCAGCAGTCTGACCCTGTTTGGGTATAAAAAATATCCTTTAAGGATCAATCATGAGGCATATATGCTCGAAACGTACCGCTGCCAGTTCGCTCAAGGCGAAAATCACAAAGACGACTACTATTAATCCAATGACTTTCATGGCTGCAAAAAGTATCTGCACTGACACACTGAGCGTGTTAAAGCCGCTTAAATACTCTTGATATTTCGATAATTCCAGTCTAACTTCCAACAATTAAGTTATTAAAATTCAATTACTTACATTATAAAATTTTAAAATCATTTTCTAAAATAAATTGTTGAAGCAATTGGCTGTTTTTAAATTTTCGGCCAGCTGGCGTTTAAAAAATCCCCGCCCCTAGGTGATCATTCGGGTCAGTGAGCTATAATTTGAACCTTTTTACGCTTTGATTTAGTTTGGATAAAATTTTTATTATATTAAAAGAAGAAATTATACATCTAAATTTATATAAATATATAAAAAAAAGCTTTCAGAATTATTAAATACTGAGATTCGAATAATATAAATAACATTTGATTTGACCAAACTTCAGAGATGTTTTAAAAAGTCAAACTTATATTTTTTACATACATCAATTAAAGTAATAATAAACGACAATTTGTCAAAAAGCCAGCTGAAAATTATACTTTAAATATTTCCAATTTCTCTCAGTGAACATGAGTGCCCAAAAGTGGGCTTTAATATTCATGGGATTATTCTTCAAACCAAACATTCTCTTATAACAATTATTTAGGTAATTTAACTTTGAAAGCTATTCATGTTCTATCACCAAAAAAGTATATTTCATTGCTCTATGATTTTTAAATTTATACAATTTAATTTTGTTTGAAAACTGTTGAAAAGACAGTGCTGAATTTTAGATTAAGACACAAAATAAGATGGGAGAAAAGCCCTGGGACATATACTGGCGACCTACTCCGACTTGGTTGTGGTTACCGCCTCACCGGAGTGCTGGATGCCATCGATAAAATCTGTGCCATCGGGACCCAGGCCCTCGCTCTCCGCCTCCGTCCGTTCGAGAATCTCGCGGATCCGCTGCTCCGCCTCCAGCGTCTTGAGGTGATTGTAGCACAGGTGCAGCTTGTAGGCCGCCTCGCAGCGCGTCTTGCCCTGCAGGTCGCTGCACTCCTTGATCTCGGCCTTCTCGTGCTGGATGATCGTCTGGACCTGGTTCTTGAAGGCCTCCTCCAGCAGCACGTTGTAGCGGTCCAGATCCAGCGTCTCGTACAGGCAGCTCACGAAGCACTGCAGCGGCTCGTTATGCTTGAGATCGAGGAACGGCAGCTGGGCACCGCCGGGATAGTCCAAGTCTCCCAGGTTGTTCACCTCGCCAATGGACTGAACTGGAGCCGGAACAACTTCGTTCTCGCTGTTATAATCGTTGTTCATCAGGCTCATGTGGAAGAGCTTTAGCTGGGACATTGAAATCTCCGTTTTGCGCATGCAGGACCTTAGCATGTCCTGGCTGAGCTTGGGCTCGGTGGTGTTTAGTGGATCCGGGATCAAGGTGCGGGTCATTGACATGTTCAGCGAGACGGTCAGCGAGCGGCTCTATAAAGGTTACTCTTTATAAAAATTGTTTATTATATAAAAGAAAATATTACCCAAGCTAAGGGCAACAGTGCACTGAGTGCCAGGCCCAGCAAGGATATCCAATTGGTTTGAAGAGACATTTAAGGTGAGATTTTCACTATCGATCGATCGTTGCTTGGGTGTTAAAAAAGTTCAGAACTATAAAGCCAGTCACGGTTTTGCAGACCCCTTTTATAGAGGTCGATTTCAGGGATACGATCTCCTTTTTAATTGCTGTTTAATTGTTGTTCAAATCGATCGGAAAATGACTGTTATGCCTGACTGGATATAAAGCCATCAAGCGATTTGGTTTGGGATCAAATGATATGTACAAATAATGTGCCACGGTTCTGTACATTGCCAAAAACATTTGCGGGCGTGAATTCAAATTAGCGTTGGCCAAAAGCCTCATTTGTCATATTAATGGCCTCTATGATTACGCAAAAAGAAAATGGTTTCGCAAAAAAATGTTTCAAGCTCAATTTGGCAGATGAATCTACAAACCATTTAAGTTCCGTTCCATAAAACTGTTGTTAAAAAACTGTTCGAGGCAATTACACTATGTTCGTATTTTTTTAAATGCATTGTTTGCCAAATTCAATTAAAATAATCACTGCAATTTTCAACTAATTTGTTTACGTGTCTAATCAGAAGCATTTTTTTTATCCAGAGCGCTCTGAGAAAAACTAGAGAAAAACGCTCTGAATCTTGAATTAGATTATATAGGAATTGATAGTAGAGACCAATTTAATCACATTAGTTGCAACCGCAGCTAGCTAGAGCTCGCCTTGGCCCTTCTCTAATTGAGGGACTTAATAACAGTCTTGTGCTGATAACGGGGAACACGACCGCAGCCTCCCCCGGCCACATCACATATTGGTCTTTAAGATCAAAGGACCTCCACACGGACAGACAAAGGCGAAAGACAACATCAGGCCATTGGCAGTGGCAGAACCACTCCGCAGCGTGTAGTTTTTATAAAATGAAATTACATTAATGTGGGAACCGCAGGCTAACCCCCGGCCAACCCGACTTCGACTTTGACTTCAACTCCAACTCAGATCCCAAACCCATCCCAGCTCCTTGGCCGACATTGAAAGCCAACTTAGCAGCAACGAGACAAGCCAAACAAGACGGCCAAGACAAAGGCTGAAGCTCGGGCATCGATGTCCTCCTGTCCCGGCCACATCACGCGTCCTGCTTCCTTTGACAAGCCGCCAAGGCGGCTGTCTACTTAAATGCATTAGCTCGCGGGGGTGGAATCCGATGATTGGGCTGCCTTTTTAATAGACATTAGTAAACGCATCACTGACTGTTGTTGGCCAGGCTCCCTGCCATCCTTCCTTCCGTCCTTGTCCTTGTGCAGACAACTGCAACTGAAACGGATGCTAAATGGAACTGACATGACAGCCAGACCGTTCGCAGGAAGTGACAAAATGAATTATAGACGCCAAGTCCATCAACACTTGGGAAAAGTTTCAGGAATTATAGTCTAGGAGTTATACAAAAAAAGGGAAAATATAAGAAGGGATTAGTCATCATGCTGACTATGAAAATATGATAACTGAAATCAAAAAGTATTGCCTACTTATGTGGGGGATAGATAAAGGTAAAACATATTTTGGAAACTACTGCAAAATTCTTTAATTATAAATAAATTAAAATCTTTTTAAATCTCTATTAAATCACCTGTTAATTTACATAGCTTTTTCTTCAATTTCCTTTTTTTTCTCTCAGCGCAGAGTCGTCAGTTTATCCTGTTTCTGCTCCAAATTCCCCAAAGCCAAAGCCGAAGCCAAAGCAATTGTCCCTTATGTCCCCCCAAAAAGCGTCCCAGCCCAAGTTAAACTGGTAAATGCAATTGCGACACGTGCTCAATGAATGTTTAATGATTTGTTAATTGGATTTGGGCTTTTAAAAACACGGCCGCATCCCCTTTTACCCTATGTCCAATTCATTTGTTCGACCGCCACGCATGTATACTCCACTCAGTACCCTGCATCCGTAAGTTCCGCCGCCGCTCATCAATATTTATGCCAAACATGAGCGTGCCAATGCCTTTGGGATCGGTCCTCCGACCAAGGACTTAAGCCCCTGACGACGGTCTGACAGTGGGCTCTAATGATGGCCCACTGTTATGCAAATGGGTGCGTGTGCCCCACGCAAATGGGTCAGACGCGTACAGTGGAGCCTCCTCCAATTGACACAAGACTCGAATATGCATAAGTAATTATGTATAAGAATTTCGTCTTTAATTTCCTTAGAGATCCAAAACTGTGTGGGGTATGTCAAAGTTGCAAAAGTTAACTGAAAAGTTGCCTTAAAAGTTCAATGTCTTTTAGGGGTGGCTTAGTTGATGGTTCGTCAGGTAATAACTACACTGGAAAAAGTTCTACAAGCTACAAGCTACAAGCTACCATAAACTTCACAAAAATAATCCAAAACAAAATAAAGACACTGCAATTGACATAAGTTTCTCATTGGTTATACTTTAGTTTAACAAATTTGTAACAATTCACAGATAGAGATTATCACACATAATACATTTGCGGGCTAGACGGCGGCTTAGATGTGGGCGCGGTTGTTGTAGTAGCACTGGTACAGCTGGAAGGCGGTATCGCACTTGTCAGCTCCCTTGAGCGAATCGCACTTAGCCTGAACGGCCTTGACATTGTCCTCACCGGCCAGGGGACCCAACTTGGCCAGAACAACGGCGGGCTGAACCTGACCATCGACCAGGAAGCCGGTCTTCTCCAGGAAACAATTGGCGAAGCACTTGACCTTCTCGTCGGCGTTCTCAAAGTTGCCGGCTCTCAAGGCGAGGGCCTGGTCCTTGGTGATGCCCTCCTGCTGGGCACAAAGGGCACCATTGGCATGGGCAGCTGCCTTTTGCTCATCGGACAATTGCAGGTCCTGTTTATGAGATGTAAATGCATTGAAAACCTTGAGCTTACTGCTTTAAAATCCCTACTTACAGCAACGGAAACGGCCAGGATGGCGGACAGGACAACCAGGAACTTCATGGTGGCGGAGAGATGCTTTTGTTAACCCTTTGGTGGCAAAACTGCTTACTAGACTCTGCCAGCGGCTGGCTTTTATATGATTTCGAGCCGAGCTTGGCTAGAGTTGTGTTTTGATTTTGTATTTTGTTTTTTTTTTTGTTTTCGCTCTACTCCGCTGCTCACGCCCCGTGTATGCAATTATATATATATGTCGGTTAGTTTATTTAAATCGCCGCTTTAATGATCTCTCCCGTCGCTGTGTTCTGTGTTCGATCTCAGTGATAACTCCGCGACTCTCTGAGTCACCCATTTCGGCTTAAAGTCCACTCGATATACAGGGCAATTAGTGCGGCTCAGTAAGTGCAGCAAGTTTATTACGATTTCCATTGTACTGATAATTGGCCACACACTCGAGCTCATTATCTGCGACTGAAGTAATTTGATTTCCATAATGTAAGTGCTAATTGTATTGTCAGTTTTTCCAACGATTAAAAAAAATATATATATTTGTATATATGCCGTACTTCCCAAGGGTCGCCGCGCTCAGCGAAGCGTCAGATACTTTTTTGTTTACAATGGATCCCAAAACCTTAAACTTGAAATGCGATTTTTTTGTGGCAGATAAGTTTTTTACGAAGGTGTTAAAAAAGTGCAAATCTATCATGATTGGGCAACTTTTGGGTTTAAATAAAAAAAGGCAAAGAAAAGTAATGGAGAGATCTCTCACTCTCTTATTTCGGGAATAACCCTACAGATTCTTGACCAAAGATCGACAGGTTGCTATACTTAGAAATAACATGAATTATTCAGTAATCTTTAAAACAAACAATAAATAAATAAGCAGGTGCTTCAACCTTAACTATTAATATAATTTATCTGAATTTTGTGGAACACCAAAATGCCCTCCTTTTAATAAGCAAGCAAACATATAAATCTTTTGGTTATCTGATAAGCTTGCTAATTTTCTGCCAACTTAATTAATAAGGCAATAAACCTTAAAACAAACTTGGCCAAAAATGAAATACTCTTCTTTTTAAAAAACATTAAAAAATAATTTAACCAAGAGTGACGACTGCTAGGCCTTTATTTTTATTAAATCAGCATTTACATTCTCGTAATGATCGTCTGGCTTCGGCAAACCAGTTTCGACTTCTCAAGCTTTTTTTTTTCCTCGTCATCTCTTTCCATTGTTTTTGGTTTTTTTTGGCCAAAGTTTAAAGTCAAGTGCCGGGTATCAAAGTCTAAAATTCAAATGAGTCTACAGATCTCAAGTCTATTCGATGAGTCTGAACTGGTTTGCCTGATTGGGTTTTTGGCCCAGCAAAATGACGCTGTCTCTGGTGTGGTAATTAAAGTGACATTTTCATGAATTTTGAAGAGATCAGAACTGTCTAAGTGGGCCTAAACGCCTCAAATTACGGTAATGGCGGCAGTTACCAAAGTTTGGATGTGCCTCTACGTGCAACAACTTCTGGTTCATCATATTTTATCAATATTTATTGCTGACAGCATCGATAATTCATGACCTACTCAAACTATATAGCCGTGCGCCTTCGGAGGTAAAACTTACCGGAGCAAACTCGTAAATAGTTACGCACGCCAGGCAAAACAAAATGTCAGAACGATTATTGCGGCCCATCGTCGCCTGCCAGGGCCACATAGCACAAATAAAATATTTAAATAGTAATAAATTCATAATGTCATCGGGGGCATTCAGTCGGGGGTCCTCCCAACGATTTATAGACAATAATAACTGAAAACACGAAGAACCGACTGACTCCTCAAGTAGTTTGATTTCAGTTCAAGGAGTCGCAGGGGCGGAAAGTGCTGACAAGTTGTCCTTTTTTTTAGGTCGGAGTTGTATTTCATCTGAAATATTTTTTAAGGGAATTTAAGAAGTTATTTATATAATATTTTAGAAAAACTTACTAACTAATTGGTTATATTTATGAACAACTTTCTGCGACTTTTTTCTTGAAATACTCCTTTGTTCATAGTATTTTTCTGTTGATCCTGTTGACAGGCAAAGGAGTTGTCAGCACTGATGAGACAGCTTATTTACCTGGTGCAAAAGTTCGCATTGCTGTTTCCCCAAAAAAGTTTCCACCGAAGAAGCGAATATAAAACTGTTTTATCGCAGACATGATAGGAACGGAACGGAGGGAGGAAGGGAGGTAGGGACTGTCGCATGTGGCTCATATATAATATAAATATTAAATACTATATGGCATGCCATAAAAATATAAACAGCACATAAAACGACAATGAAAAACAATGGCACACGTTATTATGTGTGCCCCAGGAACAGCCGCCGCCAACGGCTAATGAAATGTCATCGGACCCGAGGGCCCGAGGTCTCGACTCCGCCAAACTGAACTGAAATGCAAATGTCACGCGAAAAACTATTTGACGAGAACATTACGTTGACATAATAATAATAATAATAATACCCAGCCAGGATCCCATTCCCCCCTCCGACTTAAAGCCAAAGGCTCCACCAGTCATATGCAAATTTTACGAGCTTCTCATGACCAGTAATAAAAGTCAATTTATTAGCTATGAGAAATTAAAAAGAAAAACAATTAAATAAGTGCAAAGCGTGAATTTGATTACGGTCAACGTTTTTGGGAATTACCTGGGCAAGGATTCTCAGTGGAATGGTTTTGGAAATTCCCTGGATCCTTGGGCAATTGATAAGGTTTTTAGTAGG
>JAEIIL010009133.1:0-24592 GCA_018905715.1 Drosophila lini | reverse complement strand
CATATCTCCGCGCGGAGATATGTCGTTTGTAGCTCGGCGGAGCTATGTCGCGCGGACTTAAGTCGCTATGCCAATAAAAACATTATTATTATATGATTAATTAATAGTAATGAAAAATTATTTTAAATTTAAATTATTTTATTTTGTGCTAATAATCCTCATATTAAACCTTGCTCCAAATATATTCCCACCGTGTACTTGTCAGCTTTTCCTTACCCCGCCTGTTTTTCCTCAATCTTGTCATTGCCCCATGGCTGGATCGTAAAATTTTCTAAGCTCATTATTTGCTCATATTTTTACTATTGGCCAGCAGGGCTTTTGTTGCAGCTGAAGAAAAAGAAATATATAGTAAGAAAAAAATATGTTTAACGCTGTTTCTGTTGCTTTCTGATGACAAAGTGAAAGTTTTTTTTTTTTTTTTTGTCTTTGTGCCGGTAAAACGTAACAACTAAACAAAGCTGCGGGCCATATAGTTTTATATATATAGTTTAGGTCTATATATATATATATAAGTTCGCCAGGTATGCCAGTGCTTGTTGTGGCTGCGCTTGTTTCGGGATGTCAAAGATCACACACAGAGAGAGAGGCCCCGGGAAAAAGAAGACACACTCTGGGGTCCCTCCACGTCACGCCATGCCACACCGCGTCTCTTGGTCGGCGTTGACAGCTCTTTTTTCTGCGGTTACGTACGAGTATGCGATAAAAATTTGTCACATCTTGTTAAGGCCCCCGACGACACACCACTGAGTGTAGTTTTATTACTCGGTTTTCACACCCTTAAAAATGGTCAGGGAATGCGACTCGTGTTGCCCCCAGCGACCGTGGCAATTCGCATGGTGTGTGGATCAAGCTTTGGCTCAAAGAGTGGCTTAAGTTGGGTCAAGTACAATTTTGAGAACCAATAGAAACCAATAGGGTCTGCTATATAGACCATAGATTATTAAGCTTTCCACACTTTCATTTAGCAGTCAGCCTGCCTGGCGAGGCCTTCTTTGGATCTGTGTCGCATTGTGTATGAGTAATCATTCCGCGAAATCTTATCAAATGTCAGCCCGAGTGAAATGCAAACAATTATCAAATGGCCAGGCCAAAAGAAAACATTTAGGCAGGCAAGCATTCAGGCATTCGGTTATCTATCAGCCAACAACTCCCGATAAGCCATTTAAAGCCAAAAGGCAATTCAGCAATGCGCTTTTAAATTGCGTCGCCATTTTTGGCCTATCGACTAAACGTATTTTGCATATATTATAAAGAGTGGCACACACACAGGTGGGCGCAGCTCCAAAGTAAAAAAATAAAAATAAAGACCCAGAGCAGGTTCGGTGAGGTGCTGACAAACTGCACATAATAAATATAATATGTATTTTTCGTATAAAATAAATCAGAGCTCTACGAAAGTGAAACGTTTACCGGATGTTGGGAGATTGACAAACTGAATGAACGGAGGAGAGCTGTGCTCCAAACTATCGATTGCTGCTGGGGTGGCTGACTGACTGGCTAACCCTCTCGATACCTCCACTCTCCACCGCTATATCTGTATATATCTTTATATATCTGTGTGTCTCTGGTTGGATGCATTGACAGATTGCCGTGTGTAATCGCACAATCGTGCAGTCATTGGCACATTAAAGGCAAAAAATATAAAAAAAAACACGGCGACGGCGGCTAGAGAAACCGTCTATTTCTGATGTTGCCTTTTGTAAAAGTGCATTGAACAGCGAAATTAATGCAAGTCAAGTAATGCGGAAAAGGGCGTGTACGCTATTTGGAACGCTCATTTGTACAGTGAACAAAATTTAAATAATATAATTTCTGGTTTCTATTTGTAACTTGGCTTTATTTCAGCGGAAGTTTCTAATTAAAAAAGGAATTAGCAATACGGGGGGGTTAAGTTTTACTCAAAGTCCATAAAATATCCTTCTACAAAATCTCTGTTTCTGGGTTTTTATCTCTTTTTATGTTTACCTGCAATGTACAAGCAAACAGTGTTCCACTTAGTAGCGAACGAGGATGTTAATTCTTGGGAGCCTAAAATGTACGAGCTTTGTTATTGATAAATATCAACATAGATATTTGATTTGAGAGAGAGATATAGTCATTAACCATCAAGCCTGGGTTTCCACTTAAAGATTTAATAATTTCGTGGAAAAAAACGAGTCAAAGAACTCAATATTTTTCTATTCAAAGTGAGCTCCTCTTTTCTTCTGTGCCGTAAAATAAACACACATCAAAATCGATACACAAACAAGTGGCCAGAACTGAAATCAAAGACGCTGCTGCCATTAAACAAAGGAAAACTTAAAATAATAAAAGAAAAACGGCAAGTCGTGCAAATTGTGTACAAATTGGTAAACTTCCGGTTGGTCAACTCCAGTTATCGCGTGACCAGCCAGGGGATCACATTCAGATCCGCGTCGCCCCAAAAATTATATGGCCATGCTAATTAACAGAACGAGCGGGCAAAAGTGTGAAAATTGTGTGAAAGTTCCGGACGGATGGGAAGGGGTAAGACTAAAGCTGTCTATATAGACCTGTATGGGCTGCAAACAATGGAATATTGACAAAACTAAAAGCGAAAATGCAACAACAGCTATTGTTCGTTCGCTCGCATTCAGGGAGGCGGGCCATGCGCCGGAAAATCGATTAGAAATCGCTGGCAAATGACAGCAACAGCACCAGGAGAGGTGTGCCCGCTGGCTGAAGACCGACACTGGAAGTGGCAGTGTCAGATAGCCAGTTGGCGGCGGCTATTACCGCGAGGAGTCCCCCAAGGATAACACATATCCGTAGCGACAGGCGCCCGCGGGAGCAGACGTTTATGAACGTTTATCGCTACCATCATCATCATCGTGATCATCATCAGGCGAAAGTTTTCGGGGTAAACTATAATATATAGATGAGAGGAGAGTTCCGGCGAAATGGGCTTGTGCCAAAGGTGCAATTAAAATTTAAAGTAGTTAATTAATTTAATGCAAAGTGCCGGCTAACGGTTGCTTTTTCGGTCTACAAAGCACAAGCGGCGCCAATCAACTAACTAACCCCAAGCACAGTGGGGCATATAGCCTATTTTTTCCGCTAATTTAATTATTTACTTGTTAAGGAAACGACCAACTATTAAGTGGTTTAATCTTCCTTGAAAAAAACTATTATATTTTAAAGACAACAATGACGAAATATATTAAAAATTTGTTAATAACTTAATAACTAGAAAAATGTTTTAATATTCATTTTCAAAAATAAAAGTCTGTTACTTTGAGCAACTTTAACTTGGCTTAATACCACTGTGACAGTCTTTAGATGTGTTAACCAAGTTGTTATTAATTTTGGCCAGTTTTGCTCTGTGACTTGTGCATAATTTATGTGTTTTAATTAATTTTTGCTTTTTCTTACAAATTGCATAATATCTTATGGTTGCTTGCCGCGTTTGACTGGACATTATAAATAGTTATGTCGTTCAGTAAAGTAAATGCTGGGATATTGGGCGGTATATAACATTTTTTTTCCAGTTTTGGTGCAAGTAGACCAATCAAGTTTTGTATATTACATAAAATGCATTAAACCGGACTATGTAATCAGTTCTGTGTTATCTTTTGCGTTATCGTTACAATGTAAACATGACAAAAGCGCATTAAACAAAGGATCTTCCATTCTAATATATCCGTTGAGTTTATTGTTTTGACCTTCCATTAACAACAATAAACATTAGGCAGCTTAAATGTAATTTACACAAATTTACTTAAGCTTAACTTGGAAAAAATTAACAAATAATTGAGACAATTACAACAAAAAGCCATACAAGTAGGGAAAAATAATAATAAAAATAAAAAACTGCTGTAAACACAAAAGAAAAAATTAAGAAAAACAAGACAAAAGGCAAACACTTGAAGAGGAAATTTGACAGGCGACGATTTACATTGCAACACATGTTGTAAATGTGCCCCTTGTTGTTATTGTTGTTGCAACTCCTTTATAACTCGAGTGTAATTTTTTTTGGGAGCCTTTGTGAAGCTACCCAGTACAACAACAGCCGAAAAATTGTTAATTTAATTACAACACTTGCGTTCCGTTGACTGCTGCGACGATTACCAAAGCCGCCAAGCACCAAACACATTAGACAATTATTTCTATTGCCACATATGGAGGAAAATGTGTTGCAAACCCAACACAGTCCGGCAATTTGCCGCTGTTCCGAACCTTTTTTAATTTTTTTAGCGCCACATTATTTGTTTGTTGTAAAAATTAAATACATTTAATTAAGAGGGAATAATATTTCTGTAAGTTATAAGCTTACGTCATATTGTTTGTTTATTATTTATGAAAATTGTAATTTATTATGGCAAAGAAATAAAACAAAAAAGTCTTGGGAAAGCAGAAAAATATCATAAATGTGTAAATAATGTTTACAAAAATAAGGAAATGCAGTAATATAGTTCAACAATTGTGGATACATAAAGGATACACGATTTTTCTATTCAAAAAACAATTTTACCTTCTAGAAGAATGTACAAATTTTGTATTTGTTTTAATTGTGTTAATTTTATTTTTCTTGCCATTTTTTAATCATGTTTAATTCCGCGCACAGCTGTGCAAATAGACAAAAAAAAAAAAAAACACAAAAAAGCAAACTAATGACGGCTAATGGTAAATGGCTTAGACAGGGTGGGTTTAATTTCTGTATTTGTGTAGTTTTTTGGCGTGGCCCCAGTCGGCTTGGCCGATGCTTAGATCTGAGACAAGAGGCTATGGCACACAATTGTCTCCAGATGCATCTAACTGGCTGTCAGGGCGGGAAAACGCACAATGGCCCGGGAGACCTCCGGAGACCCTGTGTTGCGTCAGAGGCAGCAACTGGCGGCGGCGGCGGTGGCCAAACCCAAACGCCAACATGTGATGTGGCTTGGCTTTGGAGCTGCATTGAAATTGAATGGGAATTGGAATTGAAAATATAAATTGGCGTAGTCAGAGTTTGCCGGGCGGGCGTACAGGCGTTCAGTCTGGCGATGACTGTTGGAAAAGCGGCACTGCGACTGTAAGTCATGCCCGGGGTGAGGTAATTAATAAGCGCTCCCAATCCGTAATAAACCGTTGAGTCCCGTCAGTTTCGCCTCGCCAGCCAGCGTTTTACATGCATAATTATACGAGTTTCGGGTCCGAGCAACTGGCCCATCCATCCCCATACATACCCACAAGTGCACACAAATTCGACTGTTATGCAAACCCATCACTAATTGCAACGAAAATAACCAACGGCTCTTGCACTTCAAAAATAGCTTAGGTGCTGCTTGCATGGTAAACTTCAATTAAATCCATCGAACAAACAACCATAGAAATAGAAATTTCTTCACGCCAAATAACAACCAAAAATAATAATAAGAAAACGTACATCAAAAGAGTTAAAGTAGCGAAACTTTGTATACCCAGCTAGGAAAAAATAATAAATCATATAAAAATAATAGTTATTATAAGTTGATCTCATAATATCAGCTTGAAGACTATCATTCCTTTCAGTGTGTCAAATTGCCTTCATAAAAATCAGTCTTTTAGAGTCTAGAGTCTTTGATTTTTTATGGATTTGTTTTTCTTAAACTTTATGATCGCTGCTTTATGATCAAATTATTGAACACATGTTTCATTCAGCCAGATATTTCGTAAATATTTTCTTAGCTATTTTTGCTAGCCTAACACAATAAATGTAAGCTTTTTAGCTACCAATTAGCTTGGGATTAGGGAACCTAAATGCAAAACAAGGCGGCAAGATCAAACCGAGTGCAGTGAAAGCACTTAGCTGAGGCTTAGAAATTCTACAAAAATATTACGTATACGTAACAGAAAGAAGGAAATACCATTCAAAGAAAAGGAAAATGACGAATAAAAATCGATCAAACAAACAAAACAAAATGCCAACCACTCGAAACCCCCAAAGAAAATAAATAGCAGCAATACACAATGGGAAGAATAACGATTACGTACAGTTGAATTCGCGAAACTAGCGTTTTCGCATTTGTCATTGTTTGCCCGATTAATTTCCAGCCCCATATCAAAACGGGGGTTTCACACTATAAGCAAACGTTCTTGTGATTTATGAAACAGTTTGCTGCCTGAATTTATCGCCATAATTTCTGTCTGTTAATTGCTTTGGTGTCTGGCACACTGAGGAACTGCCAACTGCGCTTTTCTTCCTCCACCCACTTGCTTTGTGGAAAATCTCCTGCTGTTTCGGTGGGAAGTTATAGATACAGTATAGTACTTATAGGATGGGTTATAAGTTGTTGTGTTGGCTGTGCGACAAGCCCAAAAACCTTGCTGGCTAGTGTGCCGACGGCAGTCGAGTTGAGTCTCGAATGGTGGGCAGCCTAATTGAACGGCTCTTTCTGTCGCCCAGGCCAAGTGCGTTTTGGGGTCTGAAGCTGATGCTCCGAGTTTTTATTTCTCTTTCCGTCCGTCCGTCCGTCATGATGATCAACCCAATTGCCGCCGCGACGAGTAATAAAACTTGAGGAGCCGAAGAATCAGCAATGCGTGGCAGCTGTGCCGAGATGATAGTTTGCGCCCACGACAGTGGCGGCACAACGCTCCCAGCGATGATGATGTGGAGTTGATTGGGATAGTGGAGACACACAGTGGTAACGTTGGCTTCAATTTATCAACCAAGAGTTTATATTTATTTAATAAGAATGGTAATTTTAAAGTCATAAGGTTTTAAATAGAAGTTTATGTCTATATATCTTGAGCAAATGTCCCAAAGGATCCGGCTCTAAGGACCTAAAAAGATACAATAACTAATATGTGACTTGTGAGCGTATTTTTTTATCCAATTAATTCAAAATGTTGTGCGTAACTAAATTTAATTATAAGAAGCCAATATTAATAGTAAAACCCACTGTTCCACGCCTCTCTTGAACAGTGCTATTCATATCTCCGTCTAGGCGCAGCTTGAGAAGATACAACTTGAAAACTGTGACAGACGCCTCTTTGGAGTGACAAGGAAGCACTTGTATCTAGAGTCTCCCCAGTCGAATGCGAGTGATTTGCATATGTGTCTTTGAAATACATTGTGCACATCGCGGATAGAAAAACTTAGATAGATATATTTGTGGGGCTAGTTTCAGGCCGTGGGCCAAGAGGCCAGAGCCACGAGTTAATTGAGCAATGAAACTCTGAAATCATAAAGCCAATCGCGATGCTCGAGTGGTTGACAGTCCACCGACATTGAGCCTAGGTTTTTTCTCTCCACTTTTCGTTGAGAGACGACAGTCAGTCAGTCGAGGTTTCAATTGTTCGGTTTCAATTTCGTGGCTGACAATGGATTTTGCTATATAATTACACGATCTTCAATGTGACTTCTCTGCCACTTCCCATGCTTTGATGTTCGCCACGCTCCACAGGCAAGTCGGACGAAAAAAAACCTCTGAAATATAAAAGAAATCCCCAAACAGAAAAATAAAATGGAAGGAAAAGTGCAGCGCGAATTATGCAAGCCATGAAATTATGAGTTATGCTTCCTGGGCCTCCCCATCCATCTCTCTCACTCTCTGTTGTGTTAATTAGCAATTAAATAATGGGAATGGCCCAGCCAGCAGCCATGTCATGTGAATGTGGGCCAATTTTCATGCTTCATTTGCAATGATTTTGCCATTAGGCGGCTGACCAACATTTCCGACCATCTCTCGGGCTGTGTTGTGTGCATGCAATCAGCAGAGTTATTTCTTTTTTACTTACTCCCAGCTCACTCACCTCTCTTTTACTTTTTCTTGCCGGCCGAGAACAACAGACAACAAAACAACCCAGTTGCCTGGTTTTAACCTGGCCAAAGACCACATATACTATGAGTATGTACATATGTACGAGGCACTCTCCTTCGTTTGTTTGATCAATAGCCAAAGCCGGCCGACAAAACCAGCGCTGCTGCCAGGCAAATTTATGTTTATTGCATGTGAAAGTATTTTGCCAATCAATTGAGTTGCCGTCGCTCGAGAAACATTCTCGTCCAGTGAAAGCTTTCCACCCGGTTGACAAACAAATCGTCACTACACTGGAAATAATTTGATAAAATTTAATAAAGAGAGTAAAAAAGAAATATTGCGAGAAATTTTAGCTATTTTCCATCATATCTATAAACTTATTATATCCTCTGTAGAGTGAAGATTAAAGCACACAAGTGCCTCTGCAGCATTGGGACTGCTTACTGCTTACGTAACACTATAATTCCCAACCGGGCTTAGCGGTAATCTAGTGATATTCAGGCTTAATTTTAATATTGATCAGCAAGAGCTACTAATGAGGAAGAGGTGGCTCTCGAATATTTCTATAAAACATGCTAACTTTTTATGAGACACATCATTTCAACAAAGATTATATATCTGGGTTAGCTTTTTTCTTCTCTGTAGGTTCCCGTTTCTTTTTCCAGAGCAGATGCCAGAAAAGAGGGAAACATAGATAAATAGAAAAATACAAAAAGAAAAACTACTTTTACTTGGTCCGACCATCTGCGGCCTGTTCTAGTTTGGAGTTTGGAGTTTGAAGTTGGCTCTCAGTCCGTTGACTTGGCGAATAGTCATGGCCTGGGCCAAGCAAGCACACAGCATGATTGTCACAAATTGCTGCATCGATTGTAGAGTGTTGCAGCTACAGATGTTGCATGCTGCTGCTGCGACTTTAAGCTGCATTAAGCTGCACTTTTGCTACAGTTTTCTCCACGGGTCGCCGGCCAGCGGGCGCTCCGAGCTGCAAGCACTCTGCAATTCATCAATCATAATTTGTGTGTCATTCACTAATCGTTTGCACTGCTCCCGAGCCCCAGTGGTGCATCGATTGCCCCACAAGACCACCACCAACACCCAGACGATGATGGATTCAATTCAACCGATGCAACGCAATGTTTTCTCTCGAGTAATTATCAGTCCCACGGCGACCCTTACTTACGTAAAGCTCCGCGATAATGACTTGTGGCGATGTAAACTGATCTTGGGGCCCCATCGCACTTGACCATCGAAATCCAAATAACAATGATTCATTGGATTCAAGACGACTTACATGTGCGTGATCTCCTCCGAATATCGGTTGAGGGGGGGAAACAAATGAAAAGACATAAATTAGAGTGTTGGGAAATCGTTTATGTAAATTAATGAGCCATAGAATATTTCATAATATTCAATGTTTTCACAAATTGAATAAAGTGCCCCCCTTACAAAGGTTTTCAATGGGGATCAATTTTATTATAATAATTTATGGTTTACTAAATGTTGGGAAATTGAAAGCGAAGGTTAAGGGGTAACCCTGACCTTCTAAAAGTTGTTTTAAAAATAGAAAAATTAAGGAAAATCCAAGCAAACATCGATATAACTGTTCAGAATAAATCCCTTTAGGTTTAGTTACCTTTTAGAATGTAATTTCTGAGTAAACTTGACCAAATAACTAATTAATGTATTCATCATTCTTATTTTTGCAGAATGAAGCCTTTGAACTACCCGCAACGCATGGCATCAGCAAAACGGACGGAAGCTGCATCAGCCACCACCATAGTCAAAGCAACGGGATCGGAAGTGGAAGTGGTAGCGTCAACGGACCTTTGCGCACCTCTCACCTGGCCAGCGGGGCCATGGAATGCCTGCCGATGAGCAGTGCCGCCCATCATCATCCGCATTTGATGGCCAGCGGGACAGCGGTGGGTACTGTCTCCGCCGCCTCGCCTACGGCCACTGTGGTGGTGGGGGCCACATATCCCCATCACCTGCACCATCATCACCACTTGAGCCACCATACGCCGTATAGCAACAGCTACGGGAGCCATCACATCCACAGCGAGCAGACCAAGTCGCTACAGGAGCTGCAGCATGAGGTGGGCGCCCTGCTGGAGTTCCGGGATCTGGTCATTGAAACGTTTCCCGATCTCAAGCACAAAATGGCCTCCATGTCCGCCACACCCTCGACGCCCACCTCCTCGGTGGGGGCCATGGGTGGCAGTCATTCGGTGGGTGGAGGCAGCTCTTCGTTAGCCACCAGGTGAGATTTTGGAATATAGTTTTCAAACCAACAGTAAATAAATTTTAAATATTTTTTAGCAGACGCGAATGGGAGCCAGGCATACGCATGAAGCGCAAACTATCGCACAAGGAACCGTCCACGTCGTCAGCCTCGTCGGCAGCTGCCGCCTCCTCCGGAGCGGAGGCCTCGTCCTCGTCGCTGACACGCAGCCGCAGCAATTCGCACAGCGGCAAGAAAGAGCCAAAGAGCGGAGAGAATAACAACGGCAGCGTTGTCCAAGACTCCGGATTCTCAACGGAGACCAGTTCCTCCAAGGAGGGCCATAGTGCCTCCTCCACCAACGGTGCTATGACGGTAAAAGTCTTAATTTTAATCTTAATTAAAATATTTTTCTAATGGATTTTTAATTAAAAATAGGTGGCCATAGCAGCGAATCGCCTAAGCTGTGCCGAATCGGACGATGAGCTGCTCAACCTGCTGGATGTCATCCATCGCAAGTCCAATCGCTTACGGGACGAGGTGGAGCAGCTGCAGAGCTACGAGCGCCAGCAGGGTGATGCCCAGAAGGGAGGCGTCGAGGGCAAGGGTACGGGTAAGGATGGAATGACGCCGCAACAATTCCGTGAGCAGGTGGAGCGTCTGAATCGCGAGGATATCAAGCAGTTGCGTAAGGAACGTGATCGACTGCTAGACAAGCTGGCCGAAATGGAGGCGGAAACGCTGACCGGACGGATTAAGGCGGCCAAGATGAGCGACCAGGTGGAAGAGCTGATTGGAGTGAAAAAGGATCTCGAGGACCAGCTAAAGCTGGCGATGGCACAGAAGCTGGAGCTGAGCTCAAGGGTGCAGCAATTGCAGCAGATGCAGCAGCAGCAAAGCAAGAGCTCTTCTAGGTAAGGAAATGGAAAGATTAAAGACTGCACTAGAATATTTACAACGATAGGTTTTGTTCTTTAATCTTTTAAATTAATTTATTTATTAAAATAATCAAATCAAATCGATAACTTCTAAGCTTTTTAACATGTGTAATTTTTAATTTTTTACAGTGGCAGCCAGTCGGAGTACTCCAGTCAACGCAACTTTCTATCCTCAGCCAACACGGTGCTCTCCAACGGCGGCCAAAGTCGTCAAGGCAGCAGCAACAACACATTCCAGCCGGTTGTCGTCTTCGATCAGCCAGCGCAGGAAGCATTCCATCAAAGCTCAGGCAGTGATATAACAAGAAAGCAGCAGCAGCAGCTTCAGCAGCCCTTGGGACGCCTTGATGGCATTGTCAGCACTCCGGGGGCGCGTAATGCCAAGTGCCGGCTGACCGATTCGAAACGATTCGCGGCCATTCTCCTCGAGACGAATGTCTTAGAGCTGCAGCGTCACCTGCTCACCCTCACCGTGCAAAACCAAGTGCTGGCCCAGAAGCTGGACACGTCCAGCAAGTCCAAGACGCTGCTGGCCAAGCGGCTGGACAAGAGCAGCGAGGAGTTCGAACATATGCGCTACCAGCTCGAGGAGAAGAGCATCGAGCTGGAGGGCACCAAGGCGCAGCTGCGGCTGGTGGAGTCTCGCCTGCAGGCCAACACCAGCAGCACCGCCAACTCGTATCTGCACTCGTCGCAGCACGACTACGAGACCAATCGCTCCTCGGCCTCCACCACGCTGATGCTGAGTCGTCGCGGAGTCTCGGACTCTGTGGACTCCGCATCGACGGCCATGCCCGCCCCGCCAGTCACTCAAATTAGTACGCCCAGCATGAAGGCCATGGTGCCGCTGGCCATGGACGAGCTGCAGCAGCACAGCAGCAGTACGGAGTCGGCACACGAGCACGAGAATCAGGCGCATGGGACACCCAACAGTACGCCGAACAAGACGATTGTCCCTGTCAGTAGCAGTACGCCGAGCAGCAACATAGCCGCACGGGTGATGAGCACCAGTGTGGGCGGTGTGAGTCCGTTTGAGGGAACGATGACTCCGCCCTCCCGGCAGAGCGCTTTCCGCAAGTTCGGGAGCGCCAGTAAGCCCAGCAAGATTCCGCTGCCGGGCAGCAAGGCGGCAGCCTATTTTGTGGGCAAGCCGCCCACGGGAAGGCCTTCCACGGCGGGACGATCGCCGCCATCCACTACCAGCACCTCGTATGGCAGCAAGTCCTCGCTGAGCAGAAGCACTGGCAACTTGCAGAGCTTGAGGAGAGCGGATACGTCCGCCTCCAATCATTCGCTGAGCACGAACACCAGCCGCACCAGCTCGACCTCGTCGTCGATACCGCTGGCCACCACACCGTACTCATCCGGATCGACTGGCAACCGCAGCCAGCCGACAATCGCAACGACTCCGTCCCCGCGTGTCCTCCAGAATTCGCCGCTGCCCAAGCTGAAGCGGGATACGATCAGTTCGAGGGTGCGGCATCTGGACTCACTGTCACGTGCCCAGCAGTCGCCGGAGGGAATTAAGGGCGCCCTCACCACCAACAACTCCACCTCCTCCGTCTCCATAGCCGCCCAGCTGAGTTCGACGCTGCGCAAGGATCTCCAACTGAGCGGTAACGGTACGGGAGCGCCGTATCATCATCGGCGCACTGCACACTCGCCGGCGGCGTCGAACTCCAGCAGCGGTGTGTCCCGGCGGTACAGTAGTGCCTCGACGGGGGGTTCCGGTGGCCGAACGTTCGGTCGGGATCAGGGCGAGATCATGGCCACCACGCCCACTTCCAGCTATGGCGGCGGCGACAGTGATAGTGGCAAGGTACGCACTCTCAAATCAACATTTTTGGGTTGGTTCAAGTGAATCTATTATAATGATAATAATACTACTGATAATATATACCGAAACATACATACATTTATATATATATATGGAAATATCTACTGATTACCGATTAATATGCCTTCGATAACGTTAACGATTACGATTACGATACAACAACAACAAGCAAGAACCACAAGAATCCATCATCTTCGTTACAGTTAAAGAAATCAAAACAAGAGCCGCAATGAACATCAAATTTGATAAATAACTATATACGTTATATATCTACATTAGCTACATGCATATACATATATTTATTTAAACATATATACAATTAACCCACACGGCATATATACACTACTTACACATACCCTATATACTGCAGCTGCATACATACACACATATTATCCAAATATCGATCGTGTTAAAGCAAGGAAATTGGATATCTCTTTGATAAATATTTTTTATTTTGTGATTGTTTCAACAACATAACAGTAATCAATTCCCAAACTAAAGCATTTTTGTGGAAGATTTCTTGGTTTGTTAGTTTTGTGCCCAAAAATTAGTTTTGTTAAATTGTTGATTGTTTCAAGAACAACTTCAACATTCGTCAATCATTGTGAAACCATTCTTGATGTTTTCGTGTCAAAAAATGAGACAGTTGCCCTTTGTTAAAATATATTGTGTAATTTTTTTTTTCAACAAACAGTTAACAACTTCAAAACTAAAAAGTCTCCAAGGAATCATTGTGGAACACTTGTTGAGTTACCTATTCATTTTTACCAGCCTTTAAAAGCTGTGAAATTGGTTTTCTAACCTCATTGATTGTATTAACAACAACATCAGGTTTCACCGGCGAATCATTGTTGAACCTTTGTTGATCTTTTTTTTGTTGCTTTCTATTTTGTATTTTTTTCAACAACAAAAGCAGGAAAAACTCACCAACGAATCATTAAATGGGAAACCAAACAAATTACATGTTGTACTAAATTTTCTTTTCCAAATCATATTTCGAGTACCTTGTTTAGAACTCTGTTTATTTTGTTATTGTGTTTAATATTTTTTTTTTTTTTTGCAAATTATATTTAAAGCCTCTTCTTGTCATGTCAGCATTGTCGGCTTTTGTGAAGATGCGTTTTCGACGAAAATGTAAGAAATCATTCTACTGTCCAACTCACAAATGTCAACAGTAATATCCCAATGTTCCTCGTCCCAAAAATAGCTTTGGGTCACTGACTCTTATATCACTTGGCTAGCAAAAGGTGCCGCCTCAGTTCAAGCTTTCACTGCCCTGCCTATCGTTGCCTTAGGTGCTCAGTAGCCGGCTTTAATTAATCAGCAATTCCACACAATTCCCCCAATATAGTTATGTATATATATATGAAGAAATAATGAAGTAAAACAAAAGTCAATGCATGTATGTAGGATAATATCACTTTACATCCCATTCATTATGCAAATCACGATTATTGTGGCTGAGAGAGTACATACATTTTCCTCAAGTATGCATGCCAATAATTTCTCATTGTGTTCGAAAGCGAGTGTGTAAGCATAATAATTATTATTTAATTGAGTCTGTGTTTAAGCATCATTATTATTATTATTATTATTATTTTTCTTTGTAATTATGTTAAGCTAAGATTAGAGTCTATACTTACTACTGGGCTTAATGTAAAGGCTAATTTATTGATTTGTGTATGAAGGAGATGGGCTTACCACCCACGTATACGCTATTACGTAAAAATATATCAAACCGATTAGAATTACAGGCAGAAGTTTCAATTTATTTGTTATAAAAATATATATATTTACGAAGGTAGAAAAAAGACTTGAAAGACTTGCCTTAAGTTTAGTTAAATGCTTGCGGTCGTCGATAAGGATACACCACACACATGTCATGAAAAGCTCGTTTTAGGTTCAAACTAACCACACACATCCACACTCTCATCTCACTCATACCTACCACCACCAGGACATCAGCAGCAGCCATCAAAAGCTTCATTTTGGCTTTGTTTGTGCATAGAAGAATATTACACTGAAAAGAACAAGTCCAAATTAGACGATCACACACTTGAATTAATTTGTATCTAATGCTGTAATTTCTTTTACTTTTACTTTTTCTTTCTGCGCCTCTTTCCGTCCTATTTGTATGTCTACTCCAAACAAAAAACCAAAACCTGTCTGTTGTAATAACTCACATATATACTCGAATTTTGTATATCCGATAAAACTGACCGTACCAAAAATATCCCCGCTAAAAAAAACAACATATAAATGTATATATGTATCCAACAAAAAAAACCAACCAACAACCCAACCACAACCGAAACCGAATCCCAAAAAAAAACCACCAACAAACAGCCCAAAAAAATGTAACTAAAACCTTTTGTGAAAATACAGAAACCAACCGCTTTTCCTAACAAGCTGAGATAAAAAGTAATCGGAGTTGGTGGACAGGAGTGGCAGATGTTACCTATATGTATGGTGTACTGATTGACTGATTGATTGACGTGTTGGTGGTAATACATAAATTCGACTGCATGCCAAAAAAAAAAAAAAAAAAGAAACACAAAATGCTAACCAAGTAAAACAAAGATTATATGCGGACTGGAGTTTTTGGTATCGGACAGCCGCAGATAATAGTGATGGCCGCCAAACAAGAAAAGGATCAGCGCCCTCGCCCCCCGGTACATACATCCTCTCCAGCTCAGATCAGCTCTAGAACCAAAAATCAGCTCGAGATCTCCAATCGGGAGCCCTCTGTTGTTTGTAGATCGTTTGTCTGTTTTGTTTTGCGCCCAGCCAAAAGCAAAGACAATGAAGTAGACACACTTTGCCGCCATTCGTTATACGCGTAAGTCTCTCTTTTGTTGTAACTCACCTAGTAGGTTAAGCAACCATCTCTCGACTCCAATCCAAACCAAACTACCCACACCGCCAATCCCACAGCTTTTTCTTCCGCTTACCCCGCACCACCAGAGTTGGGTTTTATTTTGTTGTAGTTCTGTAGTAGATCTAGACCCATCCAGACTATATCTAGACCTAGTCCTAGACCCTCTACCCTTTCTACAACAGCAAATGGGCAGAGTGCACACACAAAAGTATAAAAAGACACCAAAACAAATTTCTGAAACAAGACTCCTAAAGGTAAACGCTGTACATAAACTGATTGGTTGATTGATTGACTCTGTGCTAACCCTAAAAAAAAACATAAATACTATAAAAACCTATATTGTGGCCAAGGTTGAGGGTTCTAACCGCTGTCCGCTCTTGCTTCCTCTGCTAACCCCAATACTTTTGTGTTCTCTCTTAACAATCTCTCTTTTTTATAATTTTTTGTCCCTAACTGCAGTTATAAAACCTCCTTTTTCTTGTCCTTTCTTTCTCATTTCCCATTGCTTGAGTGCACCCTTTAAATTGAACCAAAGTTTTGATATTCTATTCTATATTTTTTCTTGCGATGCTCAGAATTTGGTCAACCGCAACGTTGAAATGCCAAATTTCCGTCTCAATAACCAAGGCTGGCAACTGTGGCAAACGAGCAGCAGCAGTCACACCCAGCAGCAGCAGCATCAGCAGGGATTCCTGCCCTATGTGTCCGAGGAGACGGTCTACGATTCGTACTACACCGAGTACACAGCCCCCGATTCCATGGAGTGTGGCGGTGACAATCTCCTGGTCACCTTCGACTATGGCTACAGTGACTCCATCACCGAGGCGAGAGCTGATCCTGTGGCCTGGAATGATCGCAGGGGCGAAGGCGCTGGTCCGAAAGGCAATGTGGCCGAGGGAGATGATGAGGTGGCCATTTGGTTTGGCACTCCGCCCAAGGACAAGAGGGATGCCAAACTGTTTGAGGTGCATCATGTGCAGCACAAGCTGCAGGATGATAGCCTGCAGTCCCTGATCTCCTACGATGTGGATGATTTCGAGGAGGATGAGCCGGCGGAGGATGGGGATGGGGACGAGGAGACCTTCTACGATAGCATTGAGTGTGTGTGATGATTGAAGGGGATCGTGAGCATATCCCAACTAGTCTTGGTTTTCTTTGCCTTCTTTCAAGCATTTTATTTTTGTAATTATCAAAAGGCAACTGAAGAGGAACATATGTGTATGTAGCTGTAGTGTATAGTGTCCTGTGACGTATATAGTGTATCTTGTATCTTGTGTCTTGTTCTAAATGTATTATTTCGGGCCTGAACCGCTCCGGAAGCCCTGCAATGAACGGATTGTAATGGAAATGAATTGTGACTGAATTTGAAAGATCGTAGGTAGTGATTGCTTGTTTTCCCCCGTTAACCATTCAGGGCTTTAGTCTATACGATGATGGTTTCTTCGACTTCATATATTTATTATTATCCTACCAGCAAGTGAAGTATCTTTGTATCTATAGTTTAGAGTGTATCGAGTTGAATGCATGTGTGTACGTACGTCTTTGTAAGAGTCTTAAGTTAGTTATCCTGCACTATTGCCTATATTTACTCAAGCGCTACGATACACACTAGGCCGGCTAAGTAAGTAGTTTAGTTGTTAATCAAATTTAGTTAACACATCGCATCTAATGTATGTATGTACAGTTCTGAAATACCTACTACTTGTGTATGTACGTATTCTACTTAAGTCAGAAAGAAAAAGCAAATGTAATAAGGTCTATCTATATCATGTTATCACGAAACTGCGTTTACTACATTTATAAATCCGATCAGACATGGGAGCGATGAGGGAGACCATCAATTATGATTCATATTAAAGCTAATATAATAATATATATATTCAAAAGGCAGCAAATGTAGACATGTATCCATCTAAACAGCAAATGTAATTGATAAACACGTATAAAAGAAAACTGAAAAAAAACTAAAATAAAAGCAATAAAAAATAAATATTTTGAATGAGTTTTTTTTTAAGTCTATGTTTGGAGTAAGCAAAGCGTAAGTATGACTATATATTGTATGTAATTTAAGCCATTGAATGTTATGTTATCTAAAGCTTCTTATTATTTAATATAAATTCTCCATTTCCCGATAACTTTTAGCTCAATGTTACAAACACGAAAACTACAAAAGATATGTTTTTATCTTGTTTTAAGGTTTAGCTAATAAATGCATATGGTTTTCTATTTTCTACAGCCTCAAATATGTAAGTTTCTTAGAATGTGACCATTGACCCTTTGCTGACTTTTAATTCTGCGTATTGTAAATATTGGGAACTGCTCCGCCTGACCCCGTCGTAAAAGTATTCTAAGAAACAAACTATTACCATTTTTGAGGAAGAAAGAAATGATATAAAACTTGGGCACTGATAATGCTTACTGACTGGTATAAATAGAATCGAAATCTGAGTTTCAGCATAGTGTCTTTCAGTCTCTGTTGTCGAACTAAAGATGTCACCGAAAATCGCTCTTATCCTTCTGATCTGCTCCTGCGTTGTCCTGGGACTGGCCAGTGCCGACCGTAGGCAACACCGGACGAACCAGGCACGAAGCACGCAGCAGCGCCGTGGACACGTAAATGTACATAAGTGTTTTTCGTGATCCTGTTGAATTTCCATTTGAATTTGTATTCATTTATTTTTACATAAAGTCACAGCGTCGAATGGTCCCTTCTTCGGGTCCGTGTTCGGCTGATCCCAAACTTCCACAGGCCACTGACGATGGCGAGCCAATTGATGAGGAGTATGAGATTGTGGATCAAACCCCTTCAACCCAGAAGCCTCTTGCTGCTAATAGAAAAGATAACAAACGTCCAAAACATTAAAATAAAAGCAAAGTCGAATCAGTAAATTATTGCAACAATAAATAAATAATGAAACGTTGAAAACTTTAGCACGTTTTAAGTAATTTGTTAATATCGAAATTAATAAGAATTTTTATTTAATTACCTTTTTTAGAAGCCAAGAGCTAATATCAAAAAGTAAGGGTTCCTTGCATCTTGAACGAAATTAAAATCAAATCAAAAATCATCGACAAAAACGGAACTGTCCTGCATGAAATCCTTGAATTCTCAACAGTGTTTCAGTGATAGATAATTGTGTATCAATCAATCAAAATTAAGCCATTGAAACTTTGTTAATGGTCGCCAAGTGGCAGAAATTGAAACTGATTGAAATTCAAATTTTGTAAATGCAGTGCGAATTTCCGAAACGCTTTTTCCGCTCTTCCCTCTCGGGGGTGCTCTCAAGTAGCTTTTTCAAATGCCACATAATTGAGTAAGAGAGTGGAAAGTGCGACTCTCATGTAAGCAGGCCTCTCTCTTCGAGCAACACTCAGCCGTGGGTCTCCGCCTCCGGTTCATGACCAGTTGGCAGCGTGCGCTCCGTGCCACCAGAACACAGGCGGAACGGGTTTCAGCTGCGTTCGATACACCCAGGAGCCGGGGACCAATAAACCGATTCTGAGAACCGGCAGGTGATTAGCTAGCTGCTCTCCGTTTCGGTCTCCGTTTCAGTCCCATTCCCAGTTCCCCGTAGAGGCCAGACCCCTTCTCAGATATGCGCTTATCACCACAACATTGCGAACGCCGTTGAAGTCTGGAGGCCGCAAAAATCTGATATCGTCGTCAGCATGGATTTCGAGGAGATTCTGGCCAAGTGCGGCCACAGCAGTCGCTATCAGTTCCTGCTGCTGGCGCTCTACGGCTACCTAATGGTGGTCGTATCCATGCACTACTTCTCGCAGAACGTCATCAGTTTTGTGCCCGATCATTGGTGTTACCACGAGCAGCTGGAGAATCGCAGCTTCGCCGAGATCGAGGCAATCTATTCGGTGTTCGAGAAGCCCTCGTGCACGCGACTGGAGGGAATCGATGAGAATGGAGGGAATCACACGCTGAGCTCGGAAAGATGCAGTCGGTGGATCTACAAGTATGATTTTGGGTATAGAAGTATGAATACGGAGGTGAGTAAAATACTAAAAAAAACTTTTAATTTAAAATGAGTTTAATTATTAATTAAAAATAATATATTAATTTGCCATTCCTTCCAGCTCAACTGGGTTTGCGATGAGGCTTATAAGCCCCGAGTGGGCCAGTCTCTGTTCTTTGTGGGCTCGGTTTGTGGAACTCTGGTCTTTGGCCTGCTTGGCGATCGAATTGGACGTATTAAGGCCTTGATTTTGGCCAACTGGTGTGGCTTTCTGGGCGATTTCTCAACCATATTTGCCACGAATCTGGTTTCATTCTCGATCAGCCGCTTTGTGTCTGGCCTAGCGGCCGATGCCAACTCGTATCTCATGTATATATTGAGTAAGTATTTGGCCAAGACTTTTGTTTTATTTTAAAATAATTAAATTTTAATTAACTTTACCAGTTCTCGAATATGTCTCGCCTTCACTAAGAAATGTGGGTCTCAACACAGTCCTGGGCAGTTTCTACTGTCTGGGCCTGATTGGCGCCTCCTGGCTGGCCGTTTGGGTGGGTCACTGGCGCCTCTTCCTTGCCTGCTCGTCGGTTCCTCTGCTCCTGGTTACTCTGTTTTATTTTCTTGTCCAGGAGAGCGCCCAGTGGCTGGTCACGCGCAATGACATCGATGGAGCCATTCGACGCCTGCAGCGCGTGGCCAAGATTAATCGCCGCCAGGTGGCTGACGAAGACTTCAGGTCCTTCCGCAGCTACTGCGAGGAGCATTACCGCAAGGAGGCCAAGGAGGCGGAGCAAACTAATGTCCGTCTGCTGGACATGCTCAAAACGCCACGCATGCGCAGCACAGCCATTAAATTGTTGCTTATTTTGTAAGTAAATAATTTTACTTAATATTTTCTAGTTAATATTCATATTAATTCTCGTATCAGCATCATAATCACGCCCTGCTACAACACCATAGCCAGGAATGTGGAGGGTCTGGGCATCTCTCCTTTCGTCATGTTCTCGCTCAACGCCCTGACCCTGCCGCCCTCTGGTTACCTGCAGGGCCTGCTCCAGGACAAGATCGGACGCAAGGCCACCGCTGTCAGTTGGATGACCATCACAGGCCTCTTTGCCGTCGCCGCTGGCCTGGTGATAGCCCAAGGCAGCAGTCGGAGCGTGTTGCTTCTGGTGGGCCTGACTCTGGCTGCCAGATTTGGGGTGTCCATCGCCGATGGCGCCAGCTCGCAGTTCTCCACGGAGCTTATACCTACCTCCGTACGCGGCAGGGGTGTGGCCGTGGTCCATGTGGCCGGGTTTGCTGCCTCCTTCCTCTCACCGTACATCCTGCACCTGGGCACGTACTTTAAGCCAGCTCCCTCTATCATCCTGGGACTTCTATTCCTGTCCGGCGCTTATGTCTGTCTGCTGCTCCCGGAGACGCGCAACCGAAAGCTGCCCATGTCGCTGGCTGAAGGTGAGGAGTTTGGCCGTGGAGAGGGAATCTTTGACTTTCTCCGGAGGGGTGAGAGCAACGCAACTGAGGTCGAGATGAGCACCAAGCCTGTGGAGGAGGATACTCTGATGACAAAGGCACAAAAATCCTGATTAAAGTGGTTATTTGTGTTATATATTTAATGTAATTCAGGCCATAAGCCACAAATATGGCAATCTGTTCGTATCTGACTTTTTAATATACGATAAGTAAGTATTATTTATGGTTTCAATAAACTTTTATTAGCTGTGCATTAGGAGTTGCCATGATTTGGAATCACAGGAAATAATAAATGTGAAATGTTACGCAGGAAAACTGAAAGAAATAAATACCTTAATAATATAAAAAGTTATGGGAAAACATTTAAGTTTATATAGTTTTCTAAAGTTTAGGAACTTGAATATAATTTTTCAACTACAATTCCTGATCTAAAAATGCCCAAAGAGCTCCATATGCCTGAGCATAATCATGCCACTGCCTTGTCTTTAGGATCGGCTATCTGTATAAATTAGCAGTAACCGAGTTGTATATTTCTTGAATGGTAGAGCCGCTTATCAGCCTTAATAATTAAATCAATACGTTTAAGTTACGATCGGAATCGGAATGGGAATCGGGCGTTCGATTCGGCCAGCTGAGGCGACTGCGGCCACAGCTGCGACTGAGGCACTTATCAGCCTCGGAGAGCCCCCAGAGTGGTTCCAACTATTCAACTCCACAATATCAGCTTTCACAACGACGCGCCGCTCTTAACTATTCGGAGCGGATTGGGAAACCCAGAGCGCAGCTGGGCTGGCTGGCAGTAGGTGCGTGGCAGCGGAAGAGAGCGGACGACGACGACGACGAGACGAGTGGCGGACGAGCTAACTCCACGGCATTCCGTTGCATCCATGGCCATGGACTTTGAGAAGATACTGGGCAAGTGCGGCGACTGCCATCGCTACCAGTACATGCTGCTGGCTCTCTACGGGCTGCTCATGTTCATCGTCTCCCGGCACTACTTTGCCCAGAGCGTCATCAGCTTCGTGCCCGATCACTGGTGCTATCACGAGCAGCTGGAGAATCGCAGCTATGCCGAAATCGCCGCTATTTACGCACCATTCGCGAGTCCCTCGTGCACCCAACTGGCGTCCATTGACTGGCAGTCGATGAATGCCACGGCGAGTGGACAGCCCTGCACTCGTTGGATCTACAACTATGATCATGGATTCCGGAGCATGAATGCCGATGTAAGAGGCTTCACTAGAAGAGAATTCCTGCTCTTAAATTGTACCTTTTCCTCAGCTGAACTGGGTCTGTGATTCCGCCTACAAGGCCCGTGTGGGTCAGTCCCTTTTCTTTCTGGGCTCCATGTGCGGCACCCTGCTCTTTGGTCTCCTAGGCGATCGGATTGGACGCATTCGGGCCATGGTTTTGGCCAACTGGTGCGGCTTCCTGGGCGACTCGGCCACCATTTACGCCCAGAGCTTGGTGACCTTCTCGGCCAGCCGCTTTGCCTCCGGACTGGCGGCTGAGGCCAACGCCTATCTCATGTACATTCTGGGTATGTTAACGCCATAAACCTATAGTTCCTGATCACTGATCACTACCTATTCCCCATCCCAGTGCTGGAGTACGTGTCGCCTTCCATGCGGAGTGTGGGTTTAAACCTAACCATGAGCATCTTCTACTGCCTGGGCATGATCAGTGCCTCGTGGCAGGCTGTCTGGCTGGGCAACTGGCGCTACTATATGGCCTGGTCGGCTTTGCCCCAGGTTCTAGTCACCTGCTTTTATTTTCTGGTCCAAGAGAGTGCCCAGTGGCTGGTCACAAGCCATGACATTGACGGTGCTGTGCTGCGTCTGCGCCGCGTGGCGAAGTTTAACCGGCGAGAGGTCAGCGAGGCGGACTTCGAGCTGTTCAGGCAGCACTGCAAGACGAAGGCATCGGAGGCCAATAGCCGGATATCCCTGCAAAGGCAAGCACGCCTGGTGGATGCCCTCAAGTCTCCAAGGCTGCGTCTAAGACTCATCTACGTGCTGGTTGTGTTGTAAGTAGAAAACTTTTGTTTCTTTATTAGAATTTATGAACTAAAAATCATTTAATTGTGAATACACTTTTTTAATTTTTATCCTTATTGTTTAGTTGTTAAAACATTACAAAACATTAGGATATTTCTTCAAGGGCTTCTAAAAAAGGTTCGGTAGCTCAAAGTACATCTTAAGCCTTAGCAAAGTCTAGGAAATTTATAAGAAACCAAGTTGTAACCCTCAACATACATATTTAAGATGCTAGAGGAATATTTTATTATGAAAAAGTTTTTATAACAAAAGCATATTCAAACCTTAAATCTCAAACTGGAATAAGTTAGCTAAAATCGTGTCATAATAGACTTAAGATTAAGCTTCTAGGTCGTCTTTAGAATTCCCATTGTTCTCCATGTCAATAGCAAATTCTTGATTTCATAACTAGTTTGCTATAAAATATCTAAATAACTCGTAAATATTTTCTTGGCAGCACGATAATCACGCTCTGCTACAACACCATGTCCCGGAATGTGGAGGGACTGGGCATGTCGCCCTTCGTGATGTTTACCCTGTTTGCCCTGACCCTGCCACCCTCGGGAATCGTTCAGATCCTGACCCAGCGGCATTTGGGCCGCAAGTTCACCTCGGTGACCAGCATGGCCGTAACTGGGGCGCTGACTGCGGCCAGTGGCATATTGCTCAGCCTCTGGCGGGAGCCCAGTGTCGCTGTAATGGTCGCCCTGATGCTGGCCTCCCGCTTCGGCATCTCCGTCACCTCGGGAGCCACCATGCAAATATCGGCCGAGCTGGTGCCCACCTGCGTGCGTTCTAGTGGCCTGGCTGTGGTCCATGTGGCGGGTGCAGCTCTCTCCTTCCTTTCGCCGTTTATCCTGCATCTGGACACCTACTTCCGGGCAGCATCCTCGATCATTCTCTGCCTGCTGTTGCTGTTCAGCGCCTGGATTTGCCTGCTGCTGCCGGAGACGCGGAACAAGAAGCTGCCAATGAGCCTGGCCGAGGGCGAGGAGTTCGGCAAGGGCGAGCGGATGTTTGACTTTCTGCGACGCTCCAAGGAGAAGGCGGAGGAGGATGATCTCAAGGCCGAAGGCACCAACGAGAAGCTGATGGCGGACTAAGAGTACTCACTAAGTAGGTGCTTTCCCATTTTGATAGGGTTCGAATTGATTTTGGAAAGTATTTCAAATGCATTTAAATTAACCAAATAATAATTATTTTGTTACGACTTTAGTTTGTTCTAACTCTTTGTACTTAAGAGCTAACAGATTTATGTTTTATAATTACCTCCTATTATAAATTGTTGATGTTTTTGTCTTTAGATAACTTATAGTCTTAAACCTCAAGCTGACCAGAGATAGCAGATCTGAGACTGCTTTATCTAGGTCATAAAAAACGTAGACTAATAACTATATAATGAGCATAATTAACTGGCGTACATAACATGACAATAAGAGTTGCGAGAAAGACTGGTAATAACTATTACTGCTATCGGTTTGGATAAGAAAAGTGACGGG
>JAEIIL010009103.1:0-11315 GCA_018905715.1 Drosophila lini | reverse complement strand
ATTTGTTCTCTTAAATTCACTGTTTTCAAATTTGTTCTCAGGTAAAAATTATATTTTCAACTTTATAAATCCATGTAATTGGAAGACAGTGGATTTTAATGTGGTTTTATATATTTTGTAGTTAAATAACCTTAAAGAAGGTTTTAGGGAATAATTATGCTTTGAATATATTTATTTTTTTTTTTAATTTCGTTCTCTTGTATTCACTTTTTTTATAATTTTCTCTGGGTTTTGTTTGTATTAAAAAATATATTTTCAACTTTATAAATCCATGTAATTGGAAGACAGTGGATTTCTATAGGTTATTTATTTGATTAACGACTTTATATATTTGTCTTCTTTATAAATATAATCATTTCTTTGCATATCCGAGTATTTTTTGGAAGACATTGGATCTCGGCAATAAGTATAAGCTTTTATTTATTTCTGTACAAAAATATGAAGTTTCTGTTATATTTCATCGATTACTAATTGGAAGACGATGGATTAGCATTTATTTGGTTTAACTTTCGCACTACATAAGGCGAACTTTGAATCTCTTTAATCTCTGGTTATCCTTATCGTTGTGGAAGACGTTGGATGAGATCTGGGAGACATTACTCCCATTATTTGATATACTCCGCTTGCGACAACTTCGAGCACTTGCTGACTCCAGTACGCGACTTAGACTACTTCTAATTACTGACTAGGAATTGGAAGACTTATTTAGTGATTTGTTGCATTCATTCGGCTTGGATATCAAGTGTTGGTCTCTCTCTGCGCCTCGATGCCATCTTAGTGGCAACGGGGGCTCCACTCGTAGCACTTGCAACAACCACTATAACTACTATTTAGTAGGCGACATGAGCGCTTAATCCACTAGGGCTCGGCAGCGGGTTGCAAATGGTGACTTAGGGGTGGGCCAAGGCCTGGCAGTCACCACTGTAGCCGGGTTTCCCTTCGGCGGGTGCATTTGCTTTTCCTCTCCTCCTCCTCGGCCACACTTGAAGGTCTGCTGCAGCAATCCCGCTTAGTCATGTGGAACATAATACGTCTTTTATTTTGTTTTTATTTCCTTTGATTAGTTGGTTGCATTTTCGGGCCTGTTGTCTCCACTCTTCGGGGTTGTTATTGATTTTTCGAGCGATTTTGCTGGCGCTTCTAGGCCGCTTTTCGGTTCTCACTGCCGAACCAACTCCAACGCATTGCCCCCGCACGCCACATCCTGGCCAAGGACACACTTAGTCGCTCGTTTTAGTGGACATTAATTGATTCTAATTTGTATGTATAGGATATATCTAGTTGCTACGCGGCGATTCCTGAGTTGCTTTGGCTTTGGAAGACTTGAAGTGACTGAGCGCATCCCGGAAAAATCTTTGCAGCAGCATTTTCTCTATCACTCGTCGCCTGTGATTGGCCTGAAACAAGGGGGGTGGCGTTGGGCGCTGCGGCGGCGCATGTCGCCTGGCTGGCTGCCTGCGTGTGTGGCATGCCTTACAGCTGTCAAGTGCTGGCCGAGATTTAGCCAGGCCTTCGGTTTGTTTAACCGTTTATTGATTTGTTCACGTTTTGTTTTAAAATTACATAAGGCTGATGGTTAAGTAAGTGCCAGGTACTCACGCTACACGTCCAAATTCATCCTTGGCCACATCGGTCTTGCCCTGTCCCATCAACTTCTGGCGGAAAGCGTCCACATGCGTCTTGATCTCCTCCGGTGTGCGTCTATTTACAGAGAAAAATGAAATATTAATTAATGGTATAACTACAAAAGGATTAATTCCCTCCTTATAATACCTTTCAGCCTGTTTTAATTATTTATTTAAAGCTTTATAATTTAACTAGAGTGTAAACTGTTCTAGGGTGTGCTCGGATTTGCGGATGTCTTCCGCTCAAAATAGTCTCTACAACTGAAATGCACTTTTTTCACCACTACCAGGCCCAGGGCCCTGGCCAGGCCAGTCCGGGCCGCCGGAAGAGTGCTCACATGTGACGACGACGCACGAGGGGGTGCGTCTAAGGGTGGCTCGTGCCTCAGTTTCACGGGGGGTTGTTCATTTCAGCGCGTGTGCGTCCGCTCTTTCGCTCTTTTGACGAGCTACCAGGCGCCAATGTAAACATAAACAACACACCAGCAACAGACCGGCGTTACATAACCCTTGCGAGGATTGCAGTTACATCCACTGTAAACCCGTTGTCGTAACTCCGACTTCCTGGAATTGTAAATATCGCTCACCCTTGCTTCTCGAGAATTTCCTCAAACTCGAGACACTTGACTTCGATCTTGCGCTTGCGGTCATGGTCCAGGATCTCCTTATTTGGCGGCCTATTCAGTTGGGCGTCCAGCTTCTTGGTGTCGTCCTCGGCGCGGTAATCCTTGTCCTTCTTGCCCGGCCGCACGAATGCCCAGTTGCGCTGCACGTGGCCATTGGTGCCGGAGCCACGGGGAGTGGTCAGTCCGATGCCGTTGTACATGCTGATGCTGCTGACTGTGCTCCAAGTAACGCCGCTAAACCATTAATGCCTGCTCCCGGGCGGCCACTAAACGCTGCAATTTCGCCAAGATGTAAAATCGATTTTTGGTGCATCGCCAGCGGAAATGAAAATGCATTTCCTGCAGGTTTATGTTGTTACCCTTTAAGCGTTCCTTTAGCGCTGAAAGCTGGGCGTTGGAGACTTGTTAAATGAATTTTCTTAGGTTCCGGTCTGATTTTATGCCAATTTTCGGAATTTGTTGTGCGAAATTCCTGTAAAAGAATTAGAGCTGGGAACAAGCTTCGATGCTTACTTGGATGTTATCGATGTTTTTAAGCGATGTTTGGCTAAAATAAAAGTAAAAACCTTGGGGTTTATTTTTTAAAATGAACTTACAGTTTAAGTTTATGAAAATTAATAAATATTTATATAAACAAATTTAATTTAAATTGTGAAAACAACATATAATTTCGAACATCGTGATTATCGAATTATCGATGTCTCCACCTCGAATGCATACGGTCACATTACTGCCGAACGTAAACAAATTTTGTTTTATTTTCGTAAATTAAGGAAATTAAAAGAAATAAGTGAACTATTGACATGAGCGACGCCGAGGAGCCAAAGCCAGAGAGTTCCTCGAAAATAGTCTTCAAGAAATCCAGCCGAAAGAACCTGCGGCAGCGCAAGAATTCAGACGACGAGGAGAAAGAGGAACAGTAAGCTAATAAAATAAAAAAATAAACAATTAAATTTAAATATATATCTGTGTACAGGCTTACCCTTGATGAAATCAAGGAGCGCCAGCGACTGAGGCAACGGCCCAATGGTGTGAGCCTCGTGGGCCTTGCTTTAGGCAAGAAAATTGCGCCCGAGGAGGAGTTGGCCATCAAGGATCCGTTTAATGTCAAGACCGGCGGACTGGTCAACATGCAGCAGCTGAAGTCCGGCAAGGTGAAGGAGGTGGAGGATGCCTACGATGTGGGCATTGGCACACAGTTCTCGGCGGAGACGAACAAGAGGGACGAGGACGAGGAAATGATGAAGTACATAGAGCAGGAGCTGCAGAAGCGCAAGGGCGGCGCCTCGGAGGCGGCAGACGATGGTGATGGCGATGTGAATAAGTACCTGACGCCCGAAGACGCGGCACTGTACGCACTGCCCGACCACCTGAGGCAATCATCCTCGCACAGATCCGAGGAGATGTTGTCCAACCAAATGCTCAACGGTATTCCCGAGGTGGATCTGGGCATTTTGGCCAAGATCCGGAACATCGAAGCCACGGAAGATGCCAAGCAGAAGCTGCTGCAGGATGCCAAGAACAAGAAGGACGGACCTTCGCAGTTTGTGCCCACCAATATGGCGGTAAACTTTATGCAGCACAACAGATGTGAGTGTGTAGTTTATTTATCCTTTCCTTTTCTTTAAAATCCTTTTTTTAATTTACAGTCAACATCGAGGATAATGGCGACCAGAGGAGACGTAAAAGAGAGGAGCGTGAGGGCAACAAGTCAGCCCAGCATCAAACCAACCCCAATGGTGTCAAGCGGGCAACAGATGATTACCATTATGACAAGTTTAGGAAGCAGTTTCGCAGATATTAAAAGCTCCAACAATAAAAAGTACATTTTTGTTTATATAAGAAAGGAATTTGTTTTATTTGTAATATATAAGTTGAATTATTTTAAAAAGAAGATATCCATTTGGAGCGCCTTTTCTGTAAGATAAAAACGGAAATCATAATAAGTAATCAAGATTATGGGAATCGCTGTAATATTTCTGTTTTTATGATCAGTGAGAGACAAAATTAATTTCATAGCAACGCATGACTGAAGCTCAATGAGATTCCTACTCAAAATATCATCATAAACAGAAAACTTTTAAAAATATAAAAAATTTATACACACCTTTAAGGTAGATAAAACAAAAGATCCAAAACAGCTAAGAGAACCTGAAATAAATTTGAAAAAATTCATTAATTAGTGGAGAATATTTAAGTCAATTTTATTTCTTAAATTTGTGTTATCAGAAATTAAAATTGATTTCAAAGCAACGAATGACTGAAGCTCAATGAGATTCCTACTAAAAAATATCATCATCTAAGAAAATTTAATTTATTTTAAATATTATTTTATAATTACCTTTCAAGAAGAGTTTGAAGTATTTTTACCATTTAAAGTATGCCTGCAAAGAAAAAAAATGTATTAATATAAATGAAACAATAAAATATGAATTTCAAACTCACCTTTCGTTGGATGTTTACTTTTCATTTTAGTACCTAGAATAAAACACTGAAAGAAATATTAAAACACAATCTCACGAGTTTCACTTAGTTTTTGAGTGGTTTTTATTATACCCAGACAACTCTGAAACGTTCATCCTCGCTCTAAAACGGTCAGCTTAGCAATATTTTGTTTATAGAAAAAGATTCTACATGGAACATGTAGAACGCGATGCACATTCCACCCGTTTATATGATGCCGATCTTGTTGGCAATGTCCAGAGCATCGTAGTCGCGCGCCAGGCGCACATAGGCCTTCTTCTGGCCATCGGGCCTGATCAGCACATTGACCTTGGCCACCTTGATGTCATAGAGCTTGCGGACGGCCGCACGCACATGGTTCTTGTTGGCGCGCAGGTGAGTGAGGAAGACCAGGGTGTTGTTGTCCTCGATCTTCTTCATGGCCGCCTCAGTGGTGAGCGGGTACTTGATGATGTTGTACGCGTCCATGCGGTTCCTGGTCGGCACCGACTTCCTGGGATACTTAGGGTTCCTGGGCAGCTTCAGGGTGGTGGGCCGACGGAAGTGCACGTTGGTGCGCACCTTGCGGGCGCGGGTGCCGAAAGCGCCCTTGATGATCTACAAAATAAAAAGTAAAGTAAAAGCCAAATACAAGTATAAATGAGAAAACCTACCTTCTTCTGGACCTTCTTGGCGTTCAGCAGAGCCACAGCCTTAGCCTTGGCAGTTCCCTTGGCGGGCTTGGTGCCGGGCTTCACAGCCTTCTTGGCCTTGGCGGCGGCACGGGCCTTCGCGGAGAGCTTGGCCAGCACCGACTGGGGCTTCTTGCCGGCAGCCAGCTTCTTCTTAACATCCTTGGCCTTGGCCTTGGTGGCCACGGTCTTCTTCACGGCCGTGGGCTTCTTGGCAGCACCAGCAGCAGCCGCGGGCTTCTTGGCAGCACCAGCGGCGGCGGCGGGCTTCTTGGCCGGAGCAGCAGCAGCCTTCTTAGGGGCAGCAGCCGCAGGCTTGGCGGCAGCCGGAGCAGCCTCCTTCTTGCCGGCAGCGGGAGCCGCAGCAGCAGTCTTCTTCTGCTCGGGCTTCTTGTCGCCCGGCTTGGCTGTAAACAGAAGGGGGAACGGGGGTCAGCACGAAGTTCGCATTAGTAAACACGCTCCAAAGTTAGGTTAGGCCTGATCGATCAGCAAATGCAATGGGACGCGCTTTAACTAATAAACTATTATTTTTAATTCACTTTAACACATAATGTTACACTGATTAGATGTGTTTAGCCAGCTCGCATGTTCCCACAACTGCTCAGACGCTGCAGCCACCACCGCACGTGGCTCATCGAGCTCGCTTAAAAACACACAATTCTGCCTTAAATTAACCATTTTCTGCGCACTTTTGTATTTACACGCATTGGCCTCGCGTTCGCCTTGCTTTTGCTGATTAATCCACACATTTTAGGCCTATTTTTATATGAAAAACCCTTACCGGATTTCTCGGTTGGCTTTTTGGGTGGCATTTCTACGAGAAAAAGAAATGAAAAGGAAAACTGAGGGGCAGTTGTCAAAAAGCGGAAGCACGATTTGACAGCGGCGTGGCCAGATCGGGGGTATTTTGCGTAGAACAGCACAATTTTAGGCACTTAACAGCACACTGTTAGGTGATAACATGACAATGTGTGCACGCTGCAAATGGGGTTAATTGTCTGGCAACGCTGTTACTTTCCGTTATTTGTAGGCTTCTTTTAATTTTGTTAATGTTTTCTTTTAATTTCTATGAATTATGTTTGGGGCTTCTGTATTATTATAATATAAAAAAGGTATATATATATATATATTAATTTTTTTAACCTACAATTAAAGTTTTATATATATTTTTAGTGCATTCTTGAAGTAATTGTGCTTATAATTACAATTTTAAAATGAAATCCATGCTAGCAAGCACAACCACTTTTTTGAGGAGCGAAGCGACTGCTGATAAAATTACGTAAATCTGCAAAAAATAAATCATTTCAAAAAATCGAATTTAAATAAGTAATTTACATTTAATTACCAAATGTTTGCGATTTAGCTGATGTATCAGTCTTCCCCTTTTCCTGGGCTGTGCCTTTGTGATATTTCATTTCCTGCTTTATGGCCTCCTCGAAGGCCAAGCCTGCAATCCTTTGGAATAGTTCCGTGACCTTAAATCCGGATCGCGCCGATACGGACCAGTACTCCGCCTGCATTTCGGAAGCTGCCAATCCAGCCACACGCTCCATGCGCACGAATTCCTCTTTTGTCTGGTAAATAATTAATATTTTACATTATTTCTATATTTAAATTGGTTTATTTTAAATTTACCAAGAGATCTGCCTTTGTGCCCGCCAAAAATATCAAGGGTTTCTGGCCAGTGTTGTAGTTAAGTGCGCTGTTGAGCCATTTTTTGGCCGATTCCAGGGTATCCCGCTTGGTCATGTCAAAGGTAACCACTATCACTGATGTTTTAAAAAATATTTCAATATTTAAAGATTTTTATGAATTCAAAATATTGCCTCTAAAAATATTTATTCCTGATCTTACCACTTGCATTGCGATAATAAGCTCCTGCAATGCACTTGAAGCGCTCCTGTCCGGCAGTGTCCCACCTAAAAAAAACACATCTTAACTTTAAATAAAACACCTTAACAAACCCCATAGATAAACCCACATTTCCAGACCATAATTGTGACCCAATATGCTAAAGTTCTCCAGCTCAAAGTCCACGCCAATGGTGGCCTTGTAGTTCGACTGGAACTTGTCGAAGCAGAAGCTGCAAATAAACCTATTAATTTGTAAAAAGATTCCTTAAGATTCCATTCAAAACCCACCGATTCACGATGGCCGTCTTGCCCACCGAACAGTCGCCCACAAAGATGACCTTGCAGGGTCGCAACTTGGGCCTGCGCGGCAGCTCCAGGTGATAGCGCACCTGCGGTGCAAAGTCCCGTTCCCTATCCCGACTCAGCGGAGTCTGGGCGGGACTGTAGGCCGGCGGCAGGTGTCGCAGGTGGGTCCGAGGATCGTGCATGACCACCGTGGGCGGTGCGGGCAACAGCAGGTTCTGCCGCAATAGATGAGGCATTGTGAACGTCTAAATTTCAACTAAATAAATGCTACGAGAACTGGGAAAGCCAGCCATCAGCCGCAAGGCAAGTCGTCATCGCAAAACCACAAAAAAAGAAAAAACTTTGCTGGCGACGCGGCCTGAACTTGGTGGCTATGATATGCTCAAGGTGCTGGCAACCCGAGCTGTGCTTTGCATTGTAAATGCAGGCGGGGATTGATAAGAGCTAGTTCCGATAGGAAAAGGTGCTCCAAGGCGGTAACTGAAGCAGGGATTAGGATTAGGGGGTACACTAACCACAAAATCATGTAAACAAATGGAAAATGTAGTTTAATTGACATATGAAAGTGGGTGTCTTTGGTTCACTATTTTTAAGAAATTTTTAATAAACCCAAAACTCAAGCCCTGGTTTGCTTTTTCCCTTTTGGATATCCAAAGTAGCCCACGCTCTTCACTTGCTGGCGCAGATCTGGCTGCATGGACAAGGCCTTGAAAATGGCCCTCTTTAGCTGCTTGTACTGGAAGTGCGGGGAAAAAGGCATGTCCTCGAAGGACAACATCAACAGATTGCCAGCCTCATTTCCCACCGCCAAAGAGCGTCCGCAGTGGGTGAATCTGCAATTAACCCAAAAATTAACTAATTAAATTAAAAATCTTAATGGAAAACCCACTTAAAGGTTGTGTAGAAGATATTGGCATCGATTGTCGTAGAGGACACTGGCTTCATGGTGCTGTTCCTTAGATCCCAGATGTCCACGGTGCTGCGACTGAGGGAGACCAGGATGGTGGAGTGGGTGCGGCTCCAGCGGGCGCAGTGAACCGGCGACAGGTGGTGCTGCAGGGTAACAATGGGCAGCAGGATGCCCGCCAACCAAATTCGAATGCACCTGTGTAAAAAACAAAATAAATTAGGTAAGCAAACACCTCACAAAGAAGTGCAATCCCCACCAGTCACTGCCACACGTGAGGTACAATCTCGGGGACCAGGGCGAGAACTCCATGCAGGCGGCGGGTCCATCATGCGCCTGCCTCAGCTCCAAATGCTGCAAAGGATAGTTCGTGGAGCACTTGTACATAGTGCCCTCGTCGGTTAGGACATAGTAAATGTCCGCCTGAACAGGATCCAGCACCAGTTCCAGGCACTGCGGATGCCGGTTGGCCAAGAGAGAAGCAGCTGGCGGTGCTCGATCGATGGGAATCCCCTCCAGCTCACCCTCCGCCCGCTGCAGACGCTGCTGCTCGAAGCCCAGCAAGCTGGGACTATTGATCAGCCGGTACTTGGTCACTGCTCCTGCCTGTGAGGTGGCCAAGAAGGGCGTGATGTGAGGATCCTTGGCTCCGACATCGCCCTCGAAGTAGATCCACTTGATGGCAGTCACCGGCTCAAAGTGAGGCGAAGTTGACCGCTGAGATATGGCCAGCGGTGGCAGATCCTGACCAGAAATATCCCTCACCTCAACGCTGCCATTGTGCAGGCCGATGGCCAGCAGTTGAGGCTGGGTGGGTGAGAACTCCACAGTGACCACGGGCACGTGGTAGTTGTAGCATCTCTCCGGGTTCACCGGATTCTTGATGTTCCACACATAGACCCAACCGGAGCGCGGCAACCGGCCCACCTTGCCATGGCTGTAGACACCATAGGCCACGGCCATGATGTCCCCATTGCTGGGGCAGAAGCTCATGTCGCTCACCGCCTGATGAACCCCAGGATTAGCCGACGGAGGACTCAAACGCCACAAGAGTCCCAGTCGGTATTTGAACTTTACATCTTCGGCCAAGGGATCTGGTGGAGCCATGTTCCTATAGCGACGTTGCTGCGGCTCAAACACATTGCTGGCCAGGATGCGCATAGTCAGCATGAGAGCCAGCCGGAAACCGGGCAGCCTGTTGATTCCCACAAACTGATCCACTCCACCCACATGGTAAGTGGTGACCTCCATCTTGCGCTCTCCCTGCACCTCGACACTCGTTGTGGACTTTTGCAGATCCGCGTAGGTGTCGTACATCTCAAAATTGGACACATAGGAGCCCATCTGAGCGGTGGTCAGGCGCTCGGTGTTCACCAGACGGGACTTCATCAGCGCCGTCATGGTTTGGGTGTCCGCATCCACGGTTCGCCGGGTCTTGTCTATTCCAGAGAGTAATTCGTCGTATTTCCGATTGTCCTCTATGACCAGACGACCCTCTTCGGTGTCAGCCAAGGCGGTCATGCTGCGCCTCTCGAAGAGCACCACAATGGGGGTCTTGCGGAGTAGGACCTTGATGAAGGGTGCTGCTGGAGGACGAGTGGCAGAGGCAGCAGATCGAGCAGATCTAGCTGAACGGCCAGAGAGAGCCGAGGGAGCAGAGGGAGCCAGATCTTGAAACTCCGTTTCCTCGGGCATAGGTGAGTGTGGTTTGTCCAGCTGCAGCTTGTACAGGTTGATCTGGAAGGGATCTGCTTATGCTTTTCTGAAAAACCATGTTTATTGGAGACCTCACCCCCAGAGCTATGTCATCCAAGGAGGCCCGCATCACGCACTTGGTTCGATATTCTGGAGTGCGTAGCTTCTGCAGCTGCTGCTGCTGCTCTGCTCCGGGAGCCCGCATCAGTGGGTGATCCCGGATGAGCTGACTCAGCTTCTCAAAGTCCGCTGTGCGGTAATCCTTCCTCAAAGGCCGGGACATTTTCCTCCACTAATAGAGCCACGTGCCGCTGTTTCACGAGCCTGTTTATGCCGCCTCAAATGACGACATGGCAACGCAACAATAACCACGTTACGGCTGCCATAACTACCTCGAGTTGCATTCGGTGGGTGTTGCGGCATGGGGCTCCATTAACAACCTTACACATCGCTGATCCGCAGCTCTCTTTGCATTTATAAATATTTATAATACATATTTTAAAATCACGCAATGGAAATGTATATTGGGAAGGCAGAAGGAGTGATCATAGAGGGAGATACTTTTCATGGATAAGAGGGTTAAGTTAAGGCACTAAGTTTTTTATTTGTAAAGGGTAATATAATATAATATAATAACAATCCAAAATATATTTAGAGCAATATTTAGACTGTAATTTCTTAAAAACCATTATATATTATATACCAAATGAAAGAAATATACCCCTCTTTTGATCTCATTTTCTCTAATAGTACACAATACATTGTTGAATTCCCTTTTCACAAGAAAAACCCCCGAACCGGAGAAAAGAGATGGAAAACCAAGTGGCAACAATAGTAGCAATAACAAGCAGTGCTACCAAAGCAACAAAAATGAAATTCGTATTCCAATTAGACGCGTACCAAAAGCAATTTGCCGGTGCGATGGCGGCAGTAGTAGAAGAATAGCAGAGTAAAGGGTCTTTAATTCCGCCACACAGAGCCTGACAATGGCCCAAAGATGAGCTGCCCAAGAGGAGGAGGAAGCAGTGGGCCATATATGTCTGATGGCGAGCGGTAAGCCATATATAGTACACATGAATAAAATAATGGGATTTTTAAGAAATAACAATATTATATATTATATTATATTAGATTTAATTGTGTTAATTTTCTAATATTTTTAGGTT
>JAEIIL010009100.1:0-13712 GCA_018905715.1 Drosophila lini | reverse complement strand
AATGTCAAAATTGCTTAAATATGTAAATTGGAATAAGAATAACTGTTATAACTATTAACTGTTATATGACAATTGAAATTATAATAAATAATAACTGTTATATAATCAAAGAAATGTCAAAAGAGTTTGGTTTTCTTTATCAGGTAACGAAGCTACCTTAATTGCCTTAAAATATCCCTCAAATTAATCAACTCGGGCAGGCACGCGTGCGCCAGGTGTTGCTGCTTTTACCTGTTATGCTAAAATACAGTTTCAATTTCAATTCCAATTTAAATTCCTCACTCAGAAGTCCATTTAAATTTTTGTGTAATTTTTTTTTGTGTTCGCTTCGCTTTGCCGCTGGTTTTATATTGCGCAATGAATTTCTGTCGCATCCCCAGTACACAGATACAGATACAGATACAGATACAAGTACAGATATATTTGAACCCGCACGAGGTGACAAATTGCCTTTTGCAATCGTTCGACCTTGAAACTGCATCTAAAACCCCATCCGCCCCCTCCCCAGGTTATCATCATTTTCCAAGTGAGCAATTTGTTTTTGTCAAATTTTTTGTGCTTGTGTTTTCTTTGTCTCAAATGGAGAATAATTTGGGAGTTTGAAAAATTCAAGCTCTCCCGGTAGAGTTTTCCCATATTTAGGCAACAACCTTGGGCATCTGCTCCTCTAATTGTTATATAATTAAGATGCCAAAACTGTTATTATATTCTACTATTATTAATAACAATCGTTCGTGTATTATTATTTTTTTTTTTGGGCATCCGACAGTAGTTTTTCCTCTCGTTTTTGTTTCGTGTTTTATGTTTGGCGTTGTGTCTTTTTTTTTTGGCAAAACCAAATTTACTGTCTGATTTTATGGATCAAAAAGCGTAACACCGACAAATCATAAACATTCCCCTCTCTGGTTTTTTGTTGTTGTATTTTTCACTCTGTCCATCGCAGCGGAAAGTCATTAACAGGCGGCAGACCCACCGATTTGGGTTTGGATTTGGAATTGTTTTCTGGCTCCGACTTCTAATGAGTTTTGCAAGCCATTTGTCTTGGCCTGAGAAATGTTTTCTTAGCTGCAAAGCTACACATACTAACACTATATACTATATAACGTATGTATATATGTTTACTTAGGTTTGTGGTAATAAAGAAGAAACCCTAAAAATATAGGGGTCTTCAGGGGAAGACTAATGTTTATGGGCTTGCCCTTGAAACTGAGTCCCTTTTTCTGCTTTAATTTTTGTTCATTTCTTGTTCATTTTTGGTTCATTTCTTCTTTTTTTTTTTTATGCATTTTATGGTTTGTTTTTGCTTTAATTACACCTTTAGTTAAGATGTTTTTATTAAGAGATAGTGTTTGTAGTTCTAGCCAAGCCGAATCTTTAAGATACTTTTAAGGGTTGTTAGAAAGAGAGCGAGAGAGAGAGAGACTGAGCAGAGCCACCACATGCATTTTTCATTAATGCCACCCTCGGAAAAGCAGTTATAATAATTTCCACTATAAAATGCCTCTGTACATATATATTAAGTAGTATATAAAATACAAAGCTCTTGAAATTTTAATTTCAATTTTAATAGAGGGGGGATTTCCCTTTTTTGGGGTCAAAACATTTTCGAACATGGCCTCTGGCCACGCCCACAAAAGGCTAACAAGACTTGGTTTTTGACTTGACTTGTTAGTTAGTTTCTTTTTTTTATTATTTTTATTTTTTCAGTTTTAAACATGCTTTTTATTGATTTTTTTTTAATTTTTTTGTGTATATTTTTGGCAAGCGTGAGAAGCCAACATTTCAAGTTCAATTTCGCATTTGAATTTACGTGCGATGAAAGCAAAAGTTGAGGCAGCTCCCACCCTTTTTTTTTTTTTTGAAGTCTCTTTCCTCCCCCCCGGGCGGCGCCTCTGCACTCCCACCCCCCCAAGCCAACGTTTTGGGCCATTAAAGCGCAGCAGAGCGTGACGCTAGCTGCGACGTCGACTGCAATTGAAATGACCAAAAAGTGAGGCAGTGGCGGAGAGGCATAGTGCGTAGCTGGGGGGCGGGGAGGGTGCCAAAAAGGGGGTGGCATGTCAACGGAACGTAATTTATTGATCAGCATATAAAAAAAAAAATAAAGCAAAAAAGAGGGGGATACTCAGAGAATAGAAGAAGAAGAAGAAGAAGAAAACAAAAACAAAAACAAAATAAAATAAAAAGCAAACGCATAAATAAATAAATAAAGAAGGCAAGACATGGACAGAGAGAAAGAACCAACTTTGGGGTCGCTCATTATATTATTTTTTTGCTTTATTTTTATTTATTTATTTTCTGGCAAAAATAAATTAGAATTAGATACAGATACAGATACGGCCAAGAAAAAAATGCGTAGATACAGATACACACACACACACGCTGAACGACGACGACGACGACACATTTCCAGTTTTTGGCCAAAAGTCTCTCTCACATATGGCTGCAATTAAGTAATTTTTTTTTTTTTTTTTTTTGAGCAACAACAACAACAACAACATCAGCCGGATAATGATATATAGACGAGACATGCTAGACGCAGAAATACAGATACAGATACAAAGCCACAAGATAGAGATAGAAATAGCCAAGAAGCTGGCCGAAAAATAAAAAGCTAAAAAAGAAGAAAGAAAAATATAATGGAAATAAAAACGAAAACGAAACGAAAATTCGACAATTAAACCGAAAAATCATGAGGAAGAGGAGGAACAGTCTAGTGTTGGAGAGGCCAGAACCGACCTCACATGAATTTTTCATTTGTTTTTTTTATTAATATTTCCCCAAGTTACAGCTGGGGGGAACAGTTTAGTAACAAGAGTAACAACAATTTATGAAATGTAAAAAAAGATACATATTTTTCTGTTTACATAAATATCGCTCAGAAGCCAAGTCTAATAAATATGCTAATTGCAAAGTTTATTTATTTATTTAGTCAACTTTATTTGAGATTTTCAGTAGTAAAATTTTTCCATATTTACTGATCACTAAACAACAAATATTTATTTATTAAATAATATATTTAAGCTGCTATTTAGATGTCAACAACTGTGCCTTCCCCCCACTGTAGATAGTAGATATATACACTTATGTATATGTAGTTAGAATCCCACTTCTTCATCTTCAAGTAACTGCTGTTTCCATTGTACTTGTTGTTGTTGTTGTTGCTTTTGTTATTGTTTTCCCTTGTTGTTGGAAAATAAGTACAACAACAACAACGAAGAAGAAGGAGAAACAGAATCAGAAACAGAAACAGAAAAGCCAAAAACAAAATTTAATGTACTTCAAGGTTAGGCGAAAAAGCAGCAGCAGCGACGACGCGCACAAAAACGAAACGAAATGAAAAAAAAACAACAACAACAACAAAATATAGAATACAACAACAAAAAAGTTGTACGAAAAAACAAAAAGAACAGCAACAACAACCGAGTATGCCGAAAAAGAACGCACAACAAAATAAAATTCGTGATGAATTTTAAACAATAAAAACAAACAACAAACAAATGTTCAGTCAGAGATAGAATTTGTGGATACCCATGGCGGGGGGGAGAGGGGAGGTAGAGCGGGCGGAAAAGAGGGGGCGGTTGAAAATGGGAGGCCCCCAAGGAGAGGTTAAGGCAAAGGTTAGACGCAAACATTTTTTTTTTGTGAAAGTAAAAGAGCAATACGACTTGAAAGTCGAAATGGAATTGGGAGTGGAATTGGAATTAAAACAATCGCTAACCCGATCCTTTGTTCTTCAAGAGAAGAATTCTTCTGGTTACGTATAGAAATTTTTATGATATTTCACTTACTTAATGTCCCACAATTGAATCTATCATTTCCTATTATGTAAGGGAAATATTTCCAACGAATTTTAGTGAAAGAAATATTGCGTAAATGGGTTCTGAAATAGCCAATAATTTTGAAGGAAGAATTCTTCTGGTAGATTTAACAAATTTTTAAGAGTAATGTCAACCTAATTCCCATAATTTAAGGAGAACTCTTCTGAAGGCCATTTTGGGATTTTCATATTGGAAAATTAAGCTCTATTGCTTGTTTTAAAGAAGAATTCTTCTGGTGATATTTTCAAATTTTGTAGATTTACATTAAAGGGTTCTTCAAGGGCCATTAATCTGATGAAAACCTTGTTGTTTGTAGGGAAGAATTCTTCTTCTGATCACTAACATCTCATGTTCCAAACTTCTTCTAAAGGGTATTCCCTATTCGCTGCTTATTCTTTGCTCTGACTTCTAATGCTGCTTCTTCTTTTTTGGTTTCAGTTGAAGAGAATTGTTATTTGTGAAGCTTTTACGGGCTTCGCATTTTCGACTGTCGCCGACAAGTTGACAAATGGCAAACCGGTTTTTTGGCTTTTGGCCAAGCTTCTAGATCCCCCCCTTTCAGTCTCAACTAACACTCATTTGGAATAAACGTAAATAATATAAATAAAATAATCGTTAGCAAATCAAAATGCATACAAATTTCAACCAAAATTTCGAGGAAAAAGAAAGCGCGTGGGCGAGTGCCGAGTTAAGCACCGGGAATTGGGTATTCGAAGCGGAATTGGAAACGGCTCTAATCGCTGGGAGGGTTGGGAGGGACATCAATTGGTTAATCAATTTGCCCAAAAAGTGAATTGAACGAATTAAGCTGATTGCCGGCCGACAAATGCGGGCTTCGATGTTCAATGTTCACCCTTTTTTTTTTCTTCTCTCTGGGGGATTACAAAAATCGCCCAGTGCTGCTATTTGTTCTTGTTTCCCTCAGCTTTGAGAGGTTTCCTTCTTTTCTATGATTTTTCTAGGGTTTTTGTTTTCCTAGCTGGGAAATTTTCCTAGTTTTTTTATAAATGTTTACTTATTTAATTGTTTCACGTTTTGTTTATTTAATATTTATTTAAAAAGTTTCAACTTCTGTTTATTTAATATTTATTTTACAAATTTTCCTTATTTTGTAGTTAAATAAGATTTTCTTAAACTCTGGTTAGTTAACCGTAGGTTAAATATTAACAGTGACTGTTAAGGGACATAAAATGTGCTGTAAATCGCTAAAATAGTCTTGGTTAATTTTTTACTTGTTAAAAAGTTTCTGTATTAAATATCTATTGAAATTTTTCCTTGTTATCCAGTTAAGCTGCTCAATCTCTGGTTAGTTAACCGTAGGTTAAATGTTAACAGAGACTATTAAGGGACATGTAATGTGCTGTAAAGCAATGAACCCGCTTTGCTTGTTATATATATTACTCATCTCTCTTCTAACACTTAAAAGTAAACTTACAGTTCTAGTTAACTGACAGTTTAGCTAATTAGACATTAAAAAAGTAGACCGAAAATCCCTAAAAATTCTTGAAATACCTTGTGTTACCTGGTGATACCTCACACACCCCTACATACCGTTTGCTTGGCTTACTTGTTGATGCAAAGCCCACACCCCTTTACAGGCAGACAGACGGACCACCCCTCCTATACCACCCATCCTCCCATCCGATAGATAGTTCCATGTAGTATTGGTCAAATCTGTTGAAATGTTTACACTTGCCACATGCATTGTATGCAAACAGACGGGGGGGGTTTTCTCTATACGTATGTAGTGTATTTGCCAGCGGTGCGCGGTGACAGTTTTCATTGCTTTGGCACAACAACAACACACATGTGTGTGTATATGCATTCAATGGCGCACAAATAACACATATTTTTGTGGAAATTATTCACAAAAATGCCCGACAGTTTTTGCTTTTGACAGCCCATCTCCGCATCGAATGGATTTTGTACTGGGACTTGGATTCGGCTACGGTTTCGGGTTCGGGTTCGGGGATGATGTTTGGTATGTGGCTTTGCTGCTATATGCTTGGCTGCCCGGCTGAGGGGTCTTCCTCGCCTCTCGTCAAGGCCATAAACTAAGCCCAACTCCCCGAGTTAGAGCTGTGGCTCCTCCGTCTCCGGCCTCATTAATGCGCACTATGTGTGCTTAAAACGCCATTTGGGCGTTAGCCGACCGACCGACCGACTGTCTCTCCAGCTGTCTCTCATTTTGTTGTTGTTTTTTTTGTTTTTTTGTAAGCAGCAACACTGGGGGAAAACAAGACCCATTAATTCCAAGTAATGCACTTGAATTATAGAAATTTTAATACAAATAAAAGCCTACAAGTTGAAGAGGTTTTGTGATATGCTAGGTGTTTGTTTTAACTTTTTCTGAATAAAACTATAACTTACTTCTAGAAAAGTGTATAGTTTTTGTAATCTAATCACTTGAATAATGGTTAAACTCGGTTTTATAATTTATAATTAAAGTAGAGTTTTCCTTCTATAACTTATTTACTTTCTTTGATTTCAAAAAGAGTCTTGCCTTAAAATTAATCATAGGTAAAATATATAAACTAAGATTAAACATGAATAATATAGGAATTTTTAAGCTTAAATAATCTATTTAATAATTGACTCATTTACTTTAACAAGTTACTAACAATATTTCTATTATAAGTTTTTTACTTTTGCTCAGTGTCTCGTTTTCTTATGAAATAAATAATTTTTCTTTATATTAAATTCTGAATCATGGCCCTGGGGACCTTTTCTAATCTATTGTTTATTTTTTTTATATATTATATATAATAAAGTTAATCAATTTTTAAGGAAATCCCATGCGTGAGTGCTTTGTTTTTTGGTTTTTTTTTTTCTGCCAGTGCCAGTTCCAAAAACGAACATCTTGATATTCGCTCTCTTTTCGGAACATTAGACTGGATGGATTCTTCCCCCTATTCCCCTTTTCCCCCCTTTTCCGAGTGTTCAGTTACTGTAACTACTGCGTCTTCTTTGGTTTTTGTTGTTGGACTGCCAACAATGGGCATCATTCATCGCTCATTCACATCGCACTCGCTGGCAAAGAGTTCTGGGGCACAGAGCGCGTACATTGTACACACACAGAGAGGAAAGGGGCTATCCTCAGGGGGGGCGGAGGGTGTGTAGTGCGGGGTGTGGCGTTTTCCGCAATACTTGGGCATAAATTCGCTGGGCGATAAAATGCGCAACGGGCAACACACACATAGCGATTTCGGGATAAGTAAAGTCCTTCTGGGGGGGTTGGTTGCTAGCAGGGGAGGGTTTTTGCGCTAGTATCCGGGGGGGGTAGGGGGGGGTTGAACATAAAAATATACAAATATATTCATTAATGAATGCATTGCCAGAGGATACATAACAAAAAGTTTTCGCCAAATTGTCCATAAATCCAATTGGCAATGGTTCTAAATGGCAGGCACAGGCACAGGCACCGTATCTGTGTATCTTTATATCTTTGTATCTGTATCTGTAGCTGCGTATCTGTGAGTGCCTGTGTGCAGCAGCAGAAAGCAGCTGATTAATGAAGGCAATGCCAACGAGCAAAAGAAGTGCGCAAAGAGGCAAAACACCTGTTAACCTCCGTGTGTGTGTGTGTGTGTGCCTGCGATGATGAGTTGGCAGTAGCCGCCGTGTGCCAATGCATTTGTATCTTTCACTTTATATATTGCTTCAAAAAAGACTAACTTTATATATCCTTCTCTTCAATGATTTTTCTAGTGTTTTTTTTTTATTTATAGTTTTTTTTCCCTAGTTTTTTTAGTTAATTGTTTACTTATTAAAAGGTTTTCTTTATTTAATATTTATTTAGGTTTTTCCTTATTAATGTAGTCAAGCTGCCTGGATTTTCTCAATCTCTGGTTTGTTAACCAAAGGTTAAAAGTTAACAGAAACTTTTAAGAGACAGTAAATGTGCCGTAAAAAACTAACATAGTCTTATTTCGTATATCTTTTACTCTCTTTTTTCTCTGTTTCCTGCTAAAAGTTAACTGACAGTTTTGTTAATAATCCCTAATAAACACTTAGTAAGTTGGTTATTCAACCAACTAGGCATACTTTTTTTTTTGGTAAGTTCCCATTCATAACCTTAAAGCTGTTATCTTTCAATAACAACTGGGCTTTTCGAGTGTGTAAATATTATAGAAGAAATGAATGATTCTACTGAAAATGTCAAGTGATATGATAAGTGCCTCTGAGTTTGCCAAAAAGGTATGAATGGTTCCTAGTGGAAACTCATCTGCAATTCAATACGAAAAACAATGTATTAAATTTCTTGAAAGTGCAATCAAGAAGGAAATTAGTGAGTTTTTTCGATAGATACGATCCTGGAATAGTATGAATGACTTTGGGTGTTACGAAACCTAAAAACCCTGACATCTGCTCTCTATCCCTTGAGATTCTGGCTAGTTTCCGGTACTTTTCGAAGGGGTTTTAGGTTCGTATAGAAGGAGGTGGAGACTTTGTTTACTTGCGATAATATATGAACTGAACCGCAAATGTGTGAGGAAAGTCACGTATTTGTTAGGGGCAAAAAGATGGGTCAAGAAATGGTGGAATGAATTCTCAGATTTTCAGATTCTTGAATTGTTAACAAATGCGCTCTCACCTGTTTGTTCTGCTTTTCGGCCACCTGCTGCTGCTTCCTTTGCTTCGTTGGTTGCTTGCTAACACTGTTTTGGTGCTCCGCTTGGCAACACTCTGTTATTCTGCTCCGCTTACCAATACTGCTGCTCCCAGTGGCAGACTGGCAGACTGGCAGACGGACACCTGTTTCAGTTACAAAAATTGGTCTTGCAAAAAAGGGGTGGGGACTTTCTTACACTTGTGACACTAAAGCGTGACGCTGTTTAAAGGCATTTTGGTAGTAGTTGTAATAGTAGTTGTAGTTGTTGTTGGTTTAAAGCACTTTGTGGGTTCACACTTTAAAAAAATATGTTTGGGTATTTGTATAAATATGGTCAGAACTTGTGATTTCCTTCAACACTCTATAGGTTTTCGCGAATTCTTTAAGTTTTTTGTTTTACATATTTTGGGTTTTCTATTCATCGATTTTGTTTTTTTTTTTCTTTGTTGTTTGTAATTTTTTTAGCTTGTAATTTTGTGTTTCTGTGAATTTTGTGTGTGTTTCTGTTTCGGTTTCGGTTTCAGTTTCCGCTGCGAATGCTGCTGCTCGATTGTGGCAGAGTTGCTTACGCGACGGAACCAACACGTTGAATAAAAGTCCGAGCGGCGTTCAAATTCGCTTAAAGCCAATAAGTCAGCCAGCGGCAGCGACGCCGACGTCGACAGCGGCAGAGGGCTGCGACAGAGACCGAACGATTCTAACGCTGCGAGAACGCAACGATATGGCATAAGGAACGAGCACGCGCGCACGGACCGAGCGAAATCGGAACGGCCAAAAGGCGCGGCCGCTGCTGTTCTTGTTGTTGCTGTTGTTGTTGTTCTTACGTGCCGCTACTGCCCCGGCTGCCCCTGCTGCTGCTGCTGCTGCTGTTCTAAGTCAAAGTCGCGCCGCCATAAAATCTAATAAGAACGGCAGTGTTGTGTCAAAAAGGAGGGGGTGGTGCGGGGAACGGTTCGGAACGGAACGGAACGGGGTGGGTTGGTGGGAACGCGTCGTCGGTCGGTCTGGCTGGCTGCGGCGTCAGTTGGCGACAGCGACAGCGACTGTGGCGTTGCGTTCGAGTCCGGTACACGCAAAGCACTGAGACACTGAAGTGCCGACGCCGACGCGACCGACGAAGCGACCGACCGACCAACCAACCAACCGACCGGTCGGAACGATTGGCAACGGGCCACGTCAAACAAATAAACAAACGCACTACAAACATCGGCCAGAGGCGTTGGGGGTGCAAAGGGGGTTCTATTTTAGAGTTTGATATTATAATTATGGGATTCCCACAATAAATAGCTATCTTTATATCAGTTTCACAGTGTCCTATTAAAGTTAACGATAAGTTAAAGTGTGGTTTAAGGGGGAAACATGTAAACATAAAAGTACTAAGCCCTATCGAGGGATCTAAAATAAGAAAAATAACACATCAACCCTATAAAAATATGTGAAAGTTAGGAAAAAGATCATGAATAAATAATGTTACAGAGTTTATCAACATTTTCACTTTTTGCAATGGTTAAAACATGCTAAATATAAAACTCAAACAATACCGTTTAAACTCTAAAATAAATTTCAAGTTAAACTACAGGAAATATCCCCTTTTGCGAAGCCACTGGCCACCGTGGCATGGAAGTAGACGGTGGAAGTGGAATCGGAACGGCAGGGCAGATATCCAAAAATTGAATGTGTACATGTGTGGTGTGTGTGTGTATGTGTTTGGATATGCGTGGAAAAGCGAAAGAGCAAAAAGTCGAAAGCAGAACGCAAGAAAGCAAAAACAAAAAAAAAGAGGCACAGTGGGGCAGCTCCCCAGGGAATTGGCAAAGAAGTGGGAGGGGGAGGTACAGACCTAACTGTCACTACTACGGACTAATCCGACAGACGGATCGATTAAGCAGGGATCTTTGTACACATTTATACCGGCGGATGTGTGGGAAAGTCAAAAATAGCAAAAGCATTGGCCGCTTATCAATATTCGCATTTTATTTGGGCTGTCAAATTTGCCACCCACCGCCCCCTCAGACCACTCCATTGAGTCGTTCCCCTGCTTGGACCCATCGTTTCGAAGCTCCTCTCCGAACCTCCCTCGCTTCCTCTCTCTTTCTTTGGCTCTGTGGGGCTCGTGACTGGGGCGGAACGTTTGGCATCGGACTGGGTGCTGCACACACGCATTCGCATTTCAAATGCAGCGACGTCAGCAGCAGCAGCGCCGCCGTGACCTTGAAAATGTTTTTTTTTATGCTCCCCATCGATCCCTCTCGCTCTCGCTTACTCCTTATCTGTCTCTCTTTCTTAAGCCTAAGCGGCATGCGCAGCCGGTTGAGAGGGACACTGCAACTGTCTGCAATTCCTTAATTTTGGAGATAACTTTATTAACTAAGTATTTTACATATTTTTATGTTTTGGTTTCAAAAGTAAAATATTTGTTAAAAGCAAGCAAAGTAACATTATATATTGTCACAATTAATTAAAACAATTATTTGATAAAGATAAAGAACAAAGGCACTTACACTTGATATTTCATGACTTACCCGGGTATTCCCTTATCTAAGATTAAACAAAATTAAATATAAAAAATATAAGTATACATATTGGAAATGGGGAATCAGCGAAACAAAAGACTGCAACTGATATTTTTTAAGTAAATTTATAAATTTGTATGGACTAGGATTTAATTTTTTAATTTTTTGTTTAATATTATATTTTATATTTGTATATTTTCATTCAAAATGTTTATTTAAAAGGTAGTTTTTTATTCAATTAGGATATTATCAAATTGATCCCCATTTCATGTCGCTATTGGTATTTCTGTTTAGGGCTTTTCTCAAGCAATGTCGTTGCACAAACTTTAAAAGCAGGAAAACCGCAAAAAGCCGAGACCCCAAAGCCGATAAAGCCCAAGAACACACTTAATTATTGCATAAATAACAACAACAACAACTACTCCTACATGTGGCTGTGTGATAAGTTATCGGTTATCGGTTATCAGCTAACGGTGCACCAAAAAGGCTACGGGGCAAAGAGGCAGAGAAGGCCGAATGAGACGACGTGACAACGCTCAACTAAAGCGTATAACGTCGAGAAGAAGGACGCCAAGGAGCCGCCAAAGGAGCGCTGCAAGCTACGAGTGAGAATTCTTCCCGCTATCAAGCGGTGGGGTTGTGGGAATGGAACACCGGCGAAAAAAGCAACTAAACGCCGGCTACAAAGTCGCATAAAAACAATAACAAATGCTCCACTCTTGCAGGCAGCGTGAGAGCAAGACCGAGAAACAGAGAGGGAGAGAGTGGTGGAGCCGCCGCCAACCGGCTGTGTTCCATATCCCATCCGTTTCGTTTTTCGCTCACACAGTTTGTTTGTCCCACTCACGTTTCCACGCGACCGCCGAAAGCAAAAACTGGGGGGCCAGAAAGGCGGGTGGCCGAGCGAGGGGGACGAAAAAGCGAAAGCTTCGTGGCTCGCGTTCGCCTTCGTATCGCTTCGGGTGCGCCTTCGTGCCCAGTGAATGTATACTGGGCTATTTTTAGACACTTACTCGCATCATGCTGCCCCCCATTCGCCGTGGATCCCGTCATTTGCTTTCTGATTGGTCGACGGGCTCCAATAGAAATGTCTAGCGGCAAGAACAACACAATGGCAATAACAGAACCCACTGTGGGGCAGCAACAACAACAGCAACAGCAACAGCAACGGCAGGCACAGCAACAGCAATAGCAATAGCAACAACTACGGCAACTAATATAAGTATATTCCAACACAGAAAAGTTCTATGTCGCCGTCGCCGCTGTTGGCATCTAATAGCGAATTTATAAAGGAATAAAATGAGCATTAAAAGCGCCAAGTGGCGACGGCGAAAGCGGGGAGCGCGGGCGGAGGCAAAACGGGAAAGAGGGTCGTGGGGTTCAGGAGGGGGGTGGGCCTTGCTTGCCAGTGGCATATGGAATTGTTGCAGCAGCTGCGATGTCCGAAGCGTGCCAAAAAGTGCCTCAAAAGAAAGTGCACACAAAGCGAGGGAGATTCACAGACACAGTTGGGGTCAGATAAATAGGATAACCAAATTGTCACCTCACAGAAAAATACAATACTTGAAGTAAGAATAATAATAACTGCTTTCTAAAGAAAGCAAATGTAATGTACAAATTTGTTTACATTTTAAATAATGTCTAAGCCCTATTAATACATTTTTTAATTAAGTAAGTTTTACAAACATGTACATATGTACATATGTAGATTTAGGCTAGTTAATTTCTCCATTTCGAACTTTAGACTTTTATTTTGACCGAGCCTGTATGGGGAAGCAATATCGCATCGCATGGAAATGGGAATGGGATTGCAAAGGGAAGAATGGAAGCGATGGAAGCGATGGATCTGCGGCTGCTGTGCGCCTGTTCGCACTTTTGCAAGTGCAGTGGGAGAAGCTCTCGCACACACACACACACACACACACGCATACACACTCATGCGTTGCGTGTGTGGGGGTTAGCACTCCCACTCCTTCCCTTGGAAGCATCCAGCGCAGCGCCGCCAGCTCTGAGTTAGTCAATTGGAATTGTCAGTTATTGTTGCTGCTGCTGCTGCAGTCAGTGGCGCATTCATAGCTAAAATTTTGCTTTAATGAAATGCTAAAACGTGTTATGTAAACCAACAACAACCAAGGGGCAACTAAGCGGGTCAAAAGTCGACCCAGGGAATACTCAGGGAATTTCTAATCAGTCAAGTTACTTGGCCGGGTCTGATAGGCCGTCGTCTCTACAGGGTATTTCAGGCAATTTCAATAGCAATTGCTGTGCGATCTCGCTCGCTCTCTCTTTCTGTCTCTCTCTCTCTCTCTCTTTTTTGCATATGAATATGCAAATAAATATTAATCATTGCAAACTAAGGAAACCCATAAAATAATCAACTAAAACAGAATTTAGAGTGTCTGGGTCGCTGGGTCGCCCAAATGATACCCATCAGCTTCAACACGCCCACCCATTGGAATTGAAATTTGGATTTCCAATAAGAGTTGGCAAGTGGAGAGTGGAGACTGGAACGTTATTAAAGGGAAATGTCTAAAGAAAGTGGAAGCTTTTTGCTTACCCTTTAAATATATGTTTATTTAATTAATTTAATTTATATATACATCATTTTTAGCAAGTGCCAAGTGGTACGTGCTAATTAAATATTTTCTAATAATTTAACCATCAAGAAACCAGTCAATATTTGTGGTATATCTCGAGGATCATGCTCTTTTTGACCCTGAAATTGTCACAATTCAAGCTGTTTAAGCTACCATGAATATTTTTTAT
>JAEIIL010009099.1:0-18468 GCA_018905715.1 Drosophila lini | reverse complement strand
CTATTGCTAATTTTCTTGGTACTTTACCTTCAATCTAGGCTTAGACCGGTTGGGAATCGTTTTTTGTAATAACAAATATTTAGAAGTCTAGAAGGAATCTCCCGGGTTCCTTCCAAAAAAGTTTGTTTGTGGTGAACATCTTAATTGTCGACAGGATCATCCAATAAAAAAAATATAACGCATTCGTTAAAAGATAAGTCTCCAGAGGTACTCGTGTGGCGTTTTTTCTTTTAAAAAATTCTTCCTGATTTTTTATCAGAATTGAAAACCGATTTCTGACTTAAAAATAAGTTACTTTATTATATAAAAATATAATAGAATGAGTTCAAACCGATTGGTCTAGTAGATTTTGATTTATCGTGTACACAGAAATTCAAAATTTCAGGGGAGGCCTTTAAAAGCCTTGTGATGATCGTAAATTGAACACTGACTTTCGTTAAACTATGCACTGTAGGTTTTTAGTGTTGAATTAAAATTGTATAAATCTTTTTATAATAATTTTATTATATTTTTCATGCCAAGTCTTAAGATGTTTTTTCCTCTCTCGCCTCCTTAAACCCAAATAGCGATTTAGTAAATTTCGGTTTTTTTTTTACTTGCTAAGCGAAAACAAATTTCCAAAACGAGATAAGAGATAATGCGTGTAGTTTTTTGGCCATTTATTTTTATTGCTGGCCTGCGGGAAAATCGTTGGTGAACAAACGAGTGGATAAGAGGCCCGCGGCAAGTGGCTAACTTAATCCTGACACACTTTGGCTGCCTTCTGCGCTAGTTTTTTATTCAGTGTCAGTTCTGTTATTCGCGTTTTCGGCACTTCTTCAGCAGCTAACTTTAGCTTGACAATGTCGAAAAGTTCCTAATACATGATTAAGTCCTTACCGTAAAGTTTCCTGCCTCGCCTGCCTGTTTGAGATGTCTTTCAAATGCGCCTGTGTTTCCCTCGGTAAACGCTGCGTATGCGTGATTTCATGACGATGGCTGGGAAAAAGCGAAGCTTTGTGTGCTCAGCTTTGCTCAAGTGAAGGCTTAAAGGAATGGACTGGAAATATGACCTATAAATCTGCTTGAATTAATTACTATGGTAGTTTTGAGGACCTTGAAGGAAAATTACAAAACAGAAATCATAAAGAATTGTCATACCTAAGACTAGATGAAACAGACGGCCATGGGTAGATGATCTCGGTAGTTAATGTTAAATATATACAAAATAAAAAATTAATCGTGAACAATATTTGTCCTTCCGACAAAATGTCTAAAAGATATCCTGGAAAAAAGTGAAATATGTACGTTATGGAAATATGCTTATTATTAGGCTTCCGAACATTTTGTTCAGTGTATGGTAAACGAGAGAAGGAGGAAAATGCACATTAGAAGCGTTCTGTGCTCTGTGCTGGGCTGCAATTATGCGAAGCTCGAGCAGGAAAAATCCATTCAGACGAACATGATGTAGTCTCTCTAAGGCTCCAGAAGCGTTGGCTTTTTTTTAAGCATTTTTTTCGACATAAGCTGGAGGCCGAGGGCGACTGCCATTTCGTGTACCCCATTAAATTTTCCGAAAAACTCTAAAGCAGACTCCACTCTCGGATTCCCTCGCAAGGCTCCTAGTCCTACATTCTAGGGCATTCGCATCGACTTGATTTGTCTGCGGTTCGCTAGATTCAATTCATCAGAGCACGGTTGCTGATCCCTGCCTGCTTTGCTATGGCTTTTGTCGTTGGCCAAAACCAACCAAAAAGAAAGAACAAAAGTAATTAGAGAGCAAAACCAGAAAAGGGTTGACCCAGGCCCGGTATTTTTTCGTATTTCCTGGCAGCTCATTAGACGAGTGTATAACAATCGATCAAGGAGACTGTGTATGTGGATACTGGAGGAGGCCTCCTTTGCTCATTGTGGCCCTGTGTCGGCGTCGGGGCTGAGGACGTTACCCACAGACACGAGCTCTTATCGGGAGCATTCATTGTCAATGCTTTCCGCAAACTTTTCTCATTAGACAGTGCAAACAAAATGGCTGCGTCTGCGGTTTGGCCAGGCCACCCGCCCACTCACTTCCACTGCCAATCCCGCCCAGTCATCACCCCCGCCCATCTGCTGATGTGGACGCTTTTGGCTTTTGTTTGACATTGGCTTGGCAAATGGTGTCATAATGGCCAGAGAACTGCAAACAAACAATAGCAGGCGGCGACGGGACAGATGCGGCGGCGAATAATGGAGAGCGCAGGATGAAGGGCCGCCTGCATAATGAAACGCCGACGACAGCAACGGAATTAATTGTTGCCAACTCGATGCATATGTCTCCGGCTCGACCTTGACACAGAAGCCATTAATTCAGAGATTTCCCGCAAAAAATAATTAAGGATTTTCACACGTGGCGCGTGTTACTGTGGACTTTGAGGGTATTTGTTGTGAAAATAATAAATAAAAATCATTAATGAATAACAAAAATTGTGAAAGTTTTGAGTTTAAGTCGTTTTATCTTGAAGTTGACTTACCATTTTCATTTACTGAAATTATGCAAATAATTATTTGTTTATAAATTAAATTTATATATTCAATTATATGCTAAAACCATGAATTCAATGCCAATTTGTATTAAATTAAAATACTTGTCGAAAGGGTAACTATAAAATGTCATCTCCTTTTATAAAAAAATCAATTAAAATATAATCCAATGAAAATGAGTTCTTGTGTAAGGTTACAGCATACCTGTGGGAACATTATGAAATGATCTTAAATCTACAGAAATTTCTGAGTATTATTTTAATCTAAAAAATATCAAAATTCAAATGGTACAGTAGGACCCATAAAATGTAGTAATTCTGTTGAAAAATTCTCAAAGAAATAACTTCAAAATGGTTTTGTTTTTCCGCAGTAAAGTTGAGTTTAATTTCGATTTAATAGACATAGACAGGGTGTACATTTATCCGTGTTTATTCAGTAAGTAACCATATCGCTATCCGATTCCGTTTCCGTTTCCGTTTTCATAGTTCCTCGGGAGATGCTCGTGACTGGGCTACAGAGGTGGACACTACACTACACGCTACGTAGACATTAATTGCTTAGTTTAACGAAGTTTCACTTGCGGCATGCATAGAAATATCCAGTGTAGAAATATCAATTTGTGTCATCAGTTGAGTTTTGTTTTTGTGTTGTATTTTTTTTTCGTTCCAGGCAAGAACCTCTGATTGTCAGAAAGTTATTTAGGGAAGTGCAAGCCCGTGACCCGAAGAGGTGAGATTCGAACTGAGGTCGTGGTTTTTAATATTAATAATCTACAGCGAACGCGGCTGGGACATTTGGGAGAGCTTAATATATACATTAGCTTAATGTGTGGCATTAGTGTTGGCTTTGTGCTTGTGTCAGTGTGTGTTGTCCTTTGTTTTTCGTGTTTTTAAGCATAGTTACGCTTTTAGCCCCTTAGAGAGTTTGTATTTGCATTTCTCGTTTAAACAGATTCTAAGTTATTGCGATATTTAGCTCGAGTTTAGTACATAAAACACACTACGACAATAAAATGTCTAAATTGGCTCGCTTAATGCTATAATTCCTACAGAGTCTGAGACGGTGGTTTATCAGATTTAACTATGTTTTTTTTTTTTTCGTTTTTTTTGTGGGTTTTTAGGTTTCTAGGTCTTGGGGGTTATCATCTACACACTGAAACGATGGGGGAGTCCCCCAGCGGCCAAAAGCTCGATATGGGGGCTGGGAAATGGGGGTTAATCGTTACACTTGTCTGCCCCATTTATTGCTTGCCATTCTGGATAAGTACTCCGCTTAATTGCTGGGGTTGCTCAGGCCTTATCCTTTGTGGTATCCTCCTCCTCCTGAAGCGAAATGATCTGCGTAAATCGACAACAAATTGGAAAATGTTCGTTTTAGAATGTTTCTCTTCACTGGCATGGGTCTACTGACATGCCTAACACCGAGATAGGAGCACGAGTACGGGTACTTGCTGGCCATGCCAGGTTCTAGTTCAGCTCTAATAGGAAATAAAGCAGGCTGTAAACGGTGGCCACTCTCCAGGCATGGCCTCCGTTGATGCCAAAAAATGAGGATTTGAAGCTCTAAGCTGACTCTTCTAATGGCTAAGGTCTAAGGCTACTAGGGTGCACCAGGTAGGCCCATACTTACTTGCTGGCATCCAAGTGGGCTGCGCGGCGTCGTTTGTCGGTTATTAATATGTTTTAAAGTACGCTATATATCATATATAATTATAAACTGCATGTAGAGTTCTCAAAAGTGTTTCAGCATTCGCGTTTGAGGTATGCCCGTACATTCGAAAGGTATGCAAGTGTTGCCTAACCGGATTAAATATACTTTAAGCCTAACGTGTCCTATTATCCCCACTGAAAGAAATCGTCGAAGTCGTCTAGAATCGAAACATATATCCGAGATTAGCCAATTATATGCAAAGTTAGTCAATTTCGGGGTGCCGTTCTTTTGGTTTTTCATTTGGAAGTGCTCTGGTTTAAATTTGTATGTAATTCAGAGAGAAAAGTACTGGAAGTTATCATGCCAATCGGAGTGGGGTTGTGTCAGCTAAATGTTCTCGTTTCGGGTTGTTAATTAATTATTTAATTAGTTATTCACGATGCTGCTGGTGCTACGGTTGCTACTGTTGCTACTGTTGCTGCCTTGCAGTTGCAGTTGGTTTATGGGAGCAGTGAGCTGCGGGAACTGGTTTTCGAACTGTGGGCGGTGGCTGTTGGTTGTGGTGGTTGGTGGTCATTCGGAGTTCGGATAATTGGAATGGAAAATCGGAACTTCGTTGTTCATTGTTTGTATTTTTGTATATTTTTTATTAGAGCAGCAGAGTGTCTGGCCAACAACGGAACGAACGAGTATTTAAATAGGCAAAGAGGAATATATACACATCGAGAGAGAGAGCGTAAAATCGAAAGGAAAGAAAATACTTAGAGAACGAAAGCAGGTAACACGTTATGATATATAAAACACGGATACGGACATTGTATTGGTCCTCCGAGGGGGTTTCCCTTGCCCGTAAGCGAGAAAAAACATGCCTGGCGAGGATGGATGAACGTAGAGAGAACGGAGAACGGCTTACCTCACTGGGCACACAGGCCAGGGTGAAGGCGGAACCCACAAACCCTTTTGCAGTTTCCCTCAAATTGATTGCCTTTAATTCGCTCAATTCATTACCCAGCCAGCGGTGCAGCGGTCTTTCTGTTTGCTCATCGAGTTAATCGCGTTGCGAATTTATTGATTGCACTTTTATGCATTGGCAATGCGAAAAGAGCGGTCGGGATGAGCACTTAATATTCATGACGCTGCTGCCAATTACCCGAAAGCCATTACAGTCGAAAACACGCGGAGTTGGCTTGTCATTACCTGGGTTACCTCGGGCAAAAACTAATTATAATTAACAATGGTACGGCGGAAGCCGCGGACTCGCATTACAACGCACGTTTACTCCCATTAAGTGTGGGAAATGTTCTTGGCCCTTTGGCAGGGAACTACATAGGTAAATTTTTAAAGTCTATAACTATGGTTAAGAAAATTAACCAGGGTCTGGGAATCCTCTAAGTTACTAACAGAATTATTTAATTTCTTGGAGTTACTAATGCAGACTTAAATATGTCCATATGTTACAGGATATGCATTGTATTTGATTTGATATTTTCATTAATGTTTCTTTTTTCGTCAGAAGACAAGTGTAATAGGTTTGTAATACAGTCTGTTTTGAATGCTCTGCAGTGAACTTTACTATATATTTATTTCCCTTCAACATTTTCACGGTAAGAAATCTGACTTGGGAATATTAAGGCATTTTGTTTATGCTTTCTCTTCCTTATGTGTGTTTTTCTTTCATTTTTCATTTGTTTCCCATTTTATTTTTTATTTATTAATAACCCAACCTTGCCTCTTTTGGTTTCACTTTTTTTCAAACTACAGGGTTGTTTTTGTCAGTGTACTTACCTGAACTCGGCTTGTGACGGACAAAACTAATAAAGTAAAATTGCTTATAATTGAACGAGCAAGTAATAAAAAATAAAACGAAATTAACTTTTGTGGAAATTTATTAAAAAAAATACTTTAAATGGCGAAACAACTACGCATGGCCAAAACTACGGACAGAGAGTTGCAAAAAAGGTGCTGGTAGAAACCGGAAGTGGAGGTAAAGGTGGAAGAGGAGGTGGAAGTGGTGTGTGTGAGTGGCTGTCGGGGCTCGGGTCGGAGTCGGAGTCGGTGGTCATTGGGCAACGCAGTCGTTGCAGTTGGCCGTGGGATCGGGGGTGCTTCTATTCGAGTGAGAGGTGCCGCCCGGCTCCCGGATGGGCGAAGGAGGATGCTGGGACTCGGACCGGGCGGACTTGGAGCGCAGAAGGTGCCAGCGGCGCTGCCAGTAGCTGCCAGTGGAGGGCTTCTTGGTCAGCGGCTGCTCGCTGCCTCGACCGTCTAGCTCGATGTGGCCAATGGAGGCGCGACTGGACTGCGGATGCAGGATCAGATCCGTGCGCAGCTGCCGCACATTCCGCCCATCGTAGTTCTCCACCACGATGATGGGCGTGGGTCGCATCCGGATCCGTTCCCGTTCCGGCGGATTCAGCCGGATGTGCGGCTGCAGGGACTGGCAGTTCCGCTGGCGACGCCACAAATGGGACTTGAGACTGGGCCAGTGGAGCAGCTGCCTCAGCGAGATCCTTTGCGGTGATTCGGGCGCGGCGGGCAGTGCTGAGCCGGAGACCAGCAGCAGATCCCTGACCAGATCGGGGGCGGTACTCTGTCCGGGGGATAGCGGTGCAGGCGTCGTGGGGTCATTCGTGTCCAGCTGCTGGCTGCTGCCGTCGTGGGAGTTCTGTGGTGGTGGTGTGCTCACATAGAACTTGGTGCGGGCGGACCGCGAGTGCGGCCGCTTCACCCGCAGGCTGTTCGTCTTCCATGCATCGTGCAGGGATCGGAGGCCGGGCAAACGTGCAAGGAGGTGGATGTGGTCGTAGGAGGCGGACAACATACCTGCGCGCTCGTCCTGGTACTCGTCGTCGTCCGAGGACTCCAGGCGGTCCTCCACCAGCGAGGTTTGCCTTGACAGGCCCTGTTCAATGGGTTCAAATTACAGGGCACATGTTGCAAGTTGCACATGGCACATGGCACATGGCACATAGCACATTGCATGTTGCATGTTGCAGGTGACACATTGGTGTGTAAGCAAACAGAGAGACGAAGCGAAATGAACCGAAAAGAAAGAAGACGAAACAAAAACGAAAATGGTGAGCGCATCTACTACGTATATACCAAAGGATTACAACCACTAAAGCGAACTGCAGCTAAGGTCCTTTGGCCAAATATCCATTTCCTCCTTCCGCGCGGGGCACAGAGGGAGAAAGAGAGAGCTAGGGATGGCCCGAAACCCTCCTGACTTACCGCATTGTGACGCCTTCGCGGCGGCGACCGCTTGTTCCACAGCGCCTCCAGCTGGTCAAAGTGCTGGGACTGGGCCAGAGCAGCCTGCTCCGGCCCCAGGTTCGCCTGCGAGGCCCCCGTCTTGGTCTCGGCGATCTTAGAGATCTCCTCCATGCTGGCGGAGACGCTGAAGCGCCGCTTCAGCCGCTCATCCACCTGGGCCATCATCACGGACGAGGTCAGGTGGCCGTACTTCTTCTGCCAGGTGTACGTGTCCAGGGAGACCTCCTTCTTCAGCAGCCGCTTCATTTGGCGCTTGGGGCCTTGGGGTCGAAGATCTGGGGAATAAATTAATTACAAAATAATATTTTATTGAATATTTCTTCTCCCTAGAATATCTATTAAGCTCTGCTCACCCTCGACATCCTTGCTGGGACCCGAATACGTGGGCAGCTTCACATACTGCGCCGGGGTGTTGTGCAGGCAGATCACAGGAAGATTGTAGCTATCCACCAGCTGGACAAGGACCCGGGACACCTCCAGGCTAATGTCAAAGTGGGTGAACGGGACGTGCATTTGCAGCGAGGTCAAGGCCAAGCCGCGTTTGGTTTCCCACACGATCAGGGTCTTGTCATCGCTGCCGGACACCGCAGTGGAGCCTTCAGAGTAAAACAGGCCAACAATTATTACCATTAGGAAGATGAATTAGTAGAGTTTTCACACTCACCATCTGCCGAAACTTTAACTCCGATCACAGGACCCAGATGTCCCGCCAAGGTGTGCACCTCCTCGCCGGTGAGTATGTCCCAGATGATGAGATTCGTGTCCTTGGAGCCGGACAGCACCTGGGTCTTGTTGCTCACGGAGACGGCCACGCAGGTCACGGCGTCACTGTGTCCCACTAGCACCTGGCTGAGCTTGCCGCCCGTGGCCTGCCACACCTTCAGGGACATGTCCCGAGACCCGCTGATAATGTGGGCACTGTCCGCACTAATCTCGAAGCAGGTGATCTCGTCGGAGTGCGACACCGAGTACTTCTCGTCCTCCTGTGTGAGGGACCAGATCTTGAGGGTGTTGTCACCGTTGGTGGAGGCGGCGAAGCGCATGTTGTTGGTCACGGCCAGGCTCTTGTAGGGACCCTGGATGGTCTGCAGCAGATTGCCTGAGTCGGCCATCCAGACGAGGAGCAAGGAGTCCCGATCCGTGGAGATGACCCGCAGGGAATCCATCAGCACCACCACCTTGACCACGGGAGCAGCATGGCCCTTGAACGTATTGCTGATCTCGCCCAAGGACAGGTTCCAAATGAGCACCAATCGATCCTCGGAGCCGGTGGCCAGGAACTCGCCGTTGGGAGCAAACTTCAGGCAGGACACGCCCGCCGCATGGCCCTCCAGGCTGCACTGATACTCGGGCGTGTTGATCCGCATCAGATGGACACTGCGTCCGGAGGCAATGGCCATCTGCTGGGAGTCCCGCGACAGATCGAAGCAGGTGATGGGTGGCAGGGTGGTCGAGGGAGATCGCTGCGCCTGGGCGTGGCGCTTCAGGCTCCGCTTGCGCCGCGGATGCCGTGAGTACGGATTTATGTAGAGCTCCTCGTTGCGGAACGAGTAGAAGGTGATCTTGTTGCCGCCCACCGTAACCAGGAAGTCGTCATTGTCCATCGCATGGACTGCGGTCACTGGCCCCGGATTCGGTGGCATGGATCGCACCAACTTGCCGGCGTGCATGTCGTAGATCAAAGCCCGCGTGTCATCGCAGCCCACCACGCACCGCTGGCTATCCTTGCCAATGGAAATGGTGCGGATCTGGAGAGGATTTGGGTGTGATTAAGACTAAATACGGGTTTGAACGGGGCGCCTACCTTTGACTTGTGCCCCTTAAGGGTGTGCAGCTCCTTGCCGGTGGCCAGGGTGCGGACATAAAGAGCATTGTCCTCGCACAGGGCCAGCAGGAAGACCTGGAAGGAATAAAACGGTGATGGATGAGAGCGAACTAGGTCCTTGAAATACTAATTATAGTAATTAATTTTTAATTTGATTATTTAATTAGCTAGTTTGTCAATTACTAAAATGTTAGAATACTGAGTAATTAGGAGACAGCTTATCGTAAAATAATTGATTGAAAACCTTGCCATTAAGGCATCCTTGCGGCACAAATGAATCGAAAATAAATAAATTGCATTTGGGGCACGAAAAGGAGAGGACCACAGGCTGCAACCAATTCCAATTTGAGGACATTTCCCAGGAAGCTGTGCAGAGGCCACAAGTGCCACGAAGCCTTCCGGATGCCGGGCAAAGTGTAAGAAAGTTGATTTCCTTTTGCCATTTGGCCGAGGCTAAGAATCCTGCCCAAGGGGCCCGGCCTTTTGCCACAGCGAATACATATACATATATGCATATATATACTGCACAGAATCTGTATGCTTGTAGCCATGGCTGGTAGAAATTACATTTCAATTTTGAGGCTGCAAGGGGAATGGGAAATTTTCGTTCGGCGGATGTCCTTGTTATCGCGAAACAATTTTTCCGCCTGCTTATAGGCAATTTACCCTCAAATTTCGCCAGCACTTTTGTTTAATGTGTGAAATTGTATTTTCGGTTGCGGCAAAGAGGAGGACATCGTCCTGAGCCCTGCTCCAAGTCAGAACCGTATGTAATTGAATCGCTCTCCTGGTCTGGTCTATCTCTTTGCTCTGTCTCTGGCTTTTCAGTCTTGGTTTTCTGTTGTTTGAAAGGGGATTGTGGGCCAGCTCACTGGGAGAAATGACGTGAGTCTTAAGAAAATTTGTATAGAATTAATATTATCTCTTATTATTTATACTTTCTATACACTCTGGTATTATCTGTTGGCTTTCTAATCCTTATTTTCCCCTTAATTTCTAGGTTTCATTTATTTTTTCAGTGAATCCTAGTGCCTGGAATGTGTCATCCGAGGAGCTTCACTTGAGGCTGAAGCCTGGCCGTCAGCCTCTGGAGCAGCACACCCGGCACACACCTTGAATTACAGTTGCTTTTTCCTGATGTCTGTCTATTGTGGATCTGCTGGAGCGGACCAGATGGATGAATGGATGGATGGATGGGGAGGAGCGAGACCCTAGTGGAAGCACGCATCAATTGCCGTTGGAATGGAATGGGGACAGCAGTTGCCATTGACAAAGGACGACAACAGCGTCGGGGAGCTGGTAGCTGGGAGCTTGGAGCACAGAGCTCCCCGTCGCTATCTTGATATTATTTTGCGTGCCAAATTGCTGCTAAGTATGCAATACTTATTGATAGAGGCAGGCACGAACACAAATACCCGCACACACGCACACGTTTTTCTCGGGTTTTTTGTCAAGCTGATTGACAACAAAGGATTTGGCGCGTAATGCGTCCCCAAGCCGGAATCACTTATTAGAATTTCGCCTCTCTACCCACTGGCAGGGAAGCCCCACCTTATCTATCATATCTAAGCGTATCTATGCGCCCGTCTATCTATAGTGTTTAGCTTTAAACTGAATTCGACTTTGACATGAATTCGGGGATTTCTTTGCCGCTTTCCATTTCCATTTCCACTTTCAGCTCCTCTCTGGCCGTTTGTGTTGCCCTTAAATTGCGCTTTTCGTTATTGGGTTACTTGGGGAGCTTCACTCAAGTGGAATATGGCTTAAAGCTTCGCATTCTCCTCTTTCGTTCGCTCTCTTTTTTATTATTATTATTTCTTTTTTTCGTTTTGTGTGTGTCTCTTGCACAAGAATTTCTTTTTAAAGCTTTTCTGCTGAGCATGATGAGCAGGGAAATCCCCTTAAGGACTCAACTTTTGTCTTTGCCCCGAAGTTTTTTTCGTTAAATTTGAAAAAGCCACACACACACACAGCATAAGTGTCTGTGTGAGTGTGTATCCACCAAGGATGCACTCCCAGGCTCAGCCAAATTTAAGCCAAAATTAATCCTTCCTTGGCAATTAATTCCTGACGGATGGGATAACTCACCGAGTTCCAGGAAATGTCGATGCGCAGCACGGGGCTCGTCATCTGCATGGTGTTCAGCAGGCTAAAGTTCTCCAGATCCCACACACATATGTTACGGTCGTGGCTGCCCGAGATCAGGACGTCGCAGGCTCCGGCCACCAGGATCCCAGTCACTGGCCCGCGATGGTGGGTGATGCGGTGTTTCTGGAGGGAAATCGTGAATAAATGGGGTTAATATTAAAGCCTGCTCTTCATTTGTTTCCCTGTAAAACCAATTTGATTAGAAACCAACCCGCGCTATCGTATAATCTATGCTCATCGAATGCCATTCGGTTTTAGTGTCAGCTAAGCGAAGGGATTTTAAATATTAACCACTGGGCCCGGGCCTCTTCGCTCGCGTGACACATGTGACGCCGGAGTCGCTTTTGTTTTCAGTTGCGATCCCTTATGCCTCCCCTTTGTTTGTCACATTTGGTATGCATTAAGTTAATTACCACCTAGCATGCGAGGTTCCCTTCCCTTTCCGCCGGAAAATGCCAAAAGTTTGATAAATTACACGGACTTTAAAAAAAAACGGAGTGAGGAAAAAAGCAGAACCGCGGCGACATGAAAGGAAATGCCAGCATGACACGGCGTATACGTAATATCGTAATTAATTCAATAAGAGCTCGTAATTGCAGGTGTACGACAGTGTGTGAGGCGGAGGAGGAGGCACTTCCGGCCATAAAAAAGCGAGTGTTGCACCCTCGTCGAGATCGGGGTGGAGTGGGAAGGGTGCGCAGCAGCCGACGAGTCAGCGAAATTGACTTTAAAATATGCCGGGGGCCAACCAAGTGGCAATAAATCTAATTTCTATATGTGTGTCAACAGGACGACGAACAGGAGCGAACAGGGACGCGGTGTGGCCCCGCCAAATATGCAAACACGGCGCATTGTGGGTAATCACAGTTTAATGTGTGCGTCTCTTAAATATCAACTTGGCATGACTTATGGCGGCGGCTGTGGGTGGTGGCAAGTGGAAGCGGCAGCGGAAAAGTAGGACACAGGACCCAGGCCACGCTTCATTTGCCGAGCCGCGAAATGTGAATGTGTGAAAGAACGCTCCTGCTCCTGTTTAACCCGTGTTCAACAAGCTACGCACACATGTCAGCCAGATGGCAACGAACCCATTCGAGGGCCCATTCCTCCTCACCCGTGACCTTGCCTCCGCTGCCGTTTGATGGAAGGCATGTGTGGCCATAGTAATTCGGAATTTATTTCGGGGCTATTCGCCGGGCCTGGAGAAATTATGCAAATGCATTCGGTCCGTCGGTCTGTTTGATCTGGTTTTGCGGTGAGTTCTTGCAATTAGCTTCGGCAAATGCATTTTTCATTTCCCAAATGGAAAAGCGTTCGATGCATTTCAATTACAGCCTCAAATTAAAGTCCGGGGGCGAAAATAATTAATAAAATGAAGCTGGGACTTGTTTGCCTCCTAATCGATTCGCATTACAAGTAATTAAAATTAATGGGCATTGAAACGTTTTCTTTTTTAATTAAAATATTTTGTAACAAAAATTTGTGATTTAATGGTTGGGCTTGGCTTTAGTTAAGTTTATTTTGAACTTCAATGTTAAGTAAAACTGTAATCAAGTGACTGTCAGATAAACTGCAGAAATATTTTAGCTCGTGCAAAGACTGTTTGCTTAAACTTATTCTCGTGCATTGGAGTAGAAATACCTTCTGTAAAATTATTATTTTTTATTTCAAGCCAGCTATCTCTGTTGTAGATTCAAATGGGGCCTGTCAGAAGAACTCTCTAGCTTAGCCTAAGATTAAATACAGATACCAAATATGCATCTGAGTAGGGCAAAACCTATTTATTTGTGCAGGAGTTTAAAGGGAAACGTAGGAAGTTAAGGGAAAATATTTATTGCATTTAAAATCTTATCCTGAAGGTATAATGTCATTAGAGAGAGCCTTACTAAATTTGAAATATTTTAATTAAAACCTTTGAGATTCTTTTCTTGTCATAACTATTAGGAAAGCCACTATAATGACGCCACCGTATGGCACTTCCCTGCGAATTAGTCTATGCTCATGTCGAAAAGTCTCTCTAAAAGCGTACCCCGTCACCATTGTCCCACTTTTAATGCGCTGAAAATAACCATTACAGCGACCATTATCCCTACACCCCGCTACACCCAGAGCAGCCAGCTCCTAAATGAATCCGCTTACACGAGTGGGGATTGTGTCTGGCTCTGGGTGTGGGCTTGGGTTTCTTGTTTGTGCTTGCTCACCAGTTTGCCGCTGGCCAGGTCCGTGATGGCGATGGTTGCATCCTCGCTACTGCTTATGATGAGCGTGTTATTGACGCCGGCTGCCACGCCCGTAATGGGAGCCGTGTGGGCGCTGCAAGGATACAATGGAGGAGTCAAAAAGGCGGTGAGGGAATGTTTAGATAAATTGCGCCTGCAGAGATTTACAAATTACGCTCAGGGCGATGAGTGGCAAAATGCGAATGATTAAGTAGACTGGAAGTTCTCCACAGAGAGAGAGAAATGTTATTTGTAGTTAAATAAAATAAGAATAAATTGTATAAATTTAAGCATAAAAATTTACAATTTCACTATCACTTCCATGTAAGATTTGTTTAAATATTAGTTATCCTTACTTAAACGCCGCATGCTTTTTCTCAGTGTACTCACTTAATGTGCCCCCGACGCTCGCGGTGCGCGACGTGCCAGACCAGGACGCTGGCATCCTCGGAGCCGGTCAGCAGCAGCTCCGGCTCCGATTGCGGGGCCACTAGGAGGCACGTGACTGCCGCAGTGTGTCCTGCCGCAAATGGAAACCGAGGCAGACAGAAGAGGAGGGAGAAAAAGACGTTCACGATTAGCCCGTCTAATGGTGCGACATTAGGGAGCAGCCAGTACTCACCCTTGAAGATGTGCTCCAGCGAATTGCTCATGATGTGCCACTGCTGCACGTCGCCGGAGCTGGTGGCCAGGATGAGATGCTGCTTCGACGGCGCCAGCCACACGGCGCGGATCAGGCCCGTGCCAGTCACAGTCATCGTGCGGATCTGCGAGGGCAGCGGTGCCGGCAGCCAGCCGGTGAGCGGCACCAGGAGCGGCACTGCATAGCCATCGCACCAGGCCGTGGCCGAGCGTACCGTCATGCTAAGCAGCGAGTTGTCGTCGTCGTCATGCTCTCCAATGGGTCGCAGCCAGGAGATCAGCTGCGAGCCAAGCTGCATGGGATCGCGGGTGAGGACGTCGCTGGACTTGCGGATCGTGTAGTAGATCAGTTCGATGTCCCTGTCCAGGATGTAGCAGCGCACGTGCTCGATCAGGCAGCGCAGGTAGCTAATGGATACGGTTTGCACCTGTGTTATACAGAGAAAGTGTTGTAATTTTAAATTTAATTCTGTATGGTTACAAAAGGCTTTATGAAATACATACTGTATTTATTTTATATTCTCGAAGGAAGATCTCAAATAGAATAGGTGAATAAATATGTTTAAATAAACATAAATTTAAAAATATATAAGATGCGTAACGCCATCTTATATAAGTTACTTATAGGAAATAACTTCAAGGAAATGTGAATAAATATATTTATGTATAAAATAAGGTAATAAGATGCGTAACGCCAGAGCGTATTGTATTTTTAATTGTTTATTCATTGAAATATGTGCAAAAGAAAATATGAATATGCTTATGACAAAAAGTATACATTTATAAGATGCGTAACGCCGCGAAAGTAATTACCCTTACTTAAAGGAAAATGAAGAAAATAAAATGTATATAAGTAAGTTTATTAAGGTTTATGCAAAGAACATATAATTTTGTAAGATGAGCCTTTATTAGTCAACTAAAATTGTCTCTGAAGCACTCGTTGAAACTACTTCATTGGACTTCCAATTGCTCCCAATATTTAATTACCCTGTGTGTGGCTTTTAAGGGTCATTCAGCAATTATTGCCTCACTAATTTTCAATAAGTCAACCAAAGCACAATCCACAAAGGAACCCCCAGAGAGGTAAATTAACAACCGACTTCTGTATACATTTGCAAATGGTTAAGAGCCCATATATCTATCACAAAATGTAAATGACAACAAAGCAAAGTTAATTAAATTAGATGACAGACAAATTTGCTCCTTAGTTACATGCATATAACTTGGATATTTAGAGCAAATTGAGAATGTGTCAAGGCTTCGGTCTGAGCTTTAAAGCCTTTAAGGGGCCTGGTCAAATATCGATTAGGTAAAGTCTCGAATATCGTTGCGGGCTTGATTGAACTGGGCGTTAATTAGAAGCAAAATGGCTCATATTTTATTGATGCCGCTTGACCAGCTTCGGTTTCCATTACTGCCCGCCGGGCATACAAATATTGACAGTAAAAAATTGTTTTCCAAATTTGCATTTCGTTCGATTCAATCGAGAAAATAAATAGCAACAAAGCAAATTAATTTGATTGGCTCTCCAGCATGCGCTCTCCCAGCGAGTCACAAAAGTTTAATTGCATACTTTTCAGCGCCACATAAAGCGAATTGAAACGGAGCACAGCGAAATGAAATTAAATTAAATGTCGGGTGGAGGGGAACCGTGGGAATCAGAGAACAATGTCTGATGACAAACTGCAGCGAACAATTAAACCAGCGACAGCTGTCCGAGATTTGCTTAAATTCAGCATTTTGCGACAAGAAGGAATCCAGCGAGGCATGAACCGAAAGTAAGCCTGCATTTGATTACCACATTAAACTACATTTTTTGCAGGCCTTTTTATCTGTCTGTTTCAATTAAAATTAATAAAAGTATTTGTCAAGTTCATTTAGTAGCTGTAAGAGGATTATATGCAGGCCTTTATTTAGTTGGCTTTTGGATAATAATTAATTCAGAGAATAACCTAATTAAGAATTTAAAGGGTTTGCCCTTACTTATAAACCATGATTTTTGGTTTAAATAGGAAAACCAACTTTAAATATTTTAAATTGAATTTTAAATGTAATCCATAAAACCATTTATCGAGACCTTTGTAACTTGAAAAGTCTTATAAGTCACTCTTTTCCTTTAAATTGAAATATATAACTGCTAATAAGCCATTTGTATTCACTCTTTTCCAATAATAAACTTGTAAATGCTTACAATAGAAGTGTTAAGTGGGCAATAAAGGTTTACTTCGTCCTAGACCATAAATATTAAGTACAAGCTGTCACTTCCTATGCTCGTTTATTCGCTGCAAACGATTGGCTGACCAGCTTCCGACTGCCAATCAGTTCGAGTTCCACTCCACGATTTTATTTCGGCCAGAGTGACAGCCAGTGAAAGGCAGCAGTAACACACAATCAATAATAAATAAATCATTTTGCTCTGTAATTTAGTTTCGCTTCACTTCGCTGGCTGCCCTTTGAATGCTCAAATTAACTTTGTGCCATTCAGCTGGTGCTAAATTTTGACATGATTGCGAGGCAGCTTGACTGCCAAATTAGTTGACCAATTAAGAGGAGCTCTCCCTCCAGCTCCAGCCCCAGCTCTGTTTGCATTTCTAGGAATAGTTGTCAGGAGTAGTTCTTATACGAAACTTACCGCCGCCAGCAGAAAGTCAAAGTTGCAAACGGCTATTTGCTTGAACCGCGTGGTGTCGTCTGACCGCATCAGGTGGTGCCAGCTCTCCTCCACGTGCCGCATGCTGTAGCTCACATCGGCGGCAATGGGATTGTAGAAGGTGGAGGTGTCGTCGTTGTGGTGCGTCGAGGAGGACTTTCGGCCGACTGAAACGGCCGATACCGCTGACAGGGAGTCCTTCTCCTTGTCCCTGTCCCGCTCCCTGTCCTTGGCGCTGATCACTGACCTGGCCTCGCTGGCATTCGATTCATTCTCCAGGGTGCTCTCGTCTTCGTCCTGGGGAAAGAACAGGTTGGCCAGCTCGCTGTGCAGGCTCCGCGTCCGCTGGGCGTCCATGTAGCGACGCTTAGCAACCGCGGCACAGTAGTTGTGTCGCCACTGGATCAGCACCTTGCCGGACATGATTTTGTCGTGCAGCAGCAGGAGGGTGTCTGTGAAAGAGAGTGATGATTGTAAAATATATGAATGACTTTAAGGAGACCCTCTTATCACTAAAAACTAAGAGCTAGCACTCACCCATTTCCCGGTGAATCTTCTTGAAGGTGGCAAAGCTAAAATGTCCGCTCTTGGTCTCGATCAGCGACTCCGGATCGTCGGTGGGCATGAGCAGCTCTAGCAGCTCCGTCTCGCTTAGCCCGTACTCCGAGCAGGTTATGTAGGCGGCCAGTCCGCCCACCGCCTGCCTGCCGTAGTGTCGCTCCAGCTGGTCGAACTGCTGCTCCACATACAGGGCGAAGCTCACGTCACCTGGAACGCACTGCGGCGGGATCTTGAGCCGGGTGGCGAAGTCACCAAGATTTAGGTCGAACTGATATTCGGCGGACTTGAAGCGATCCCGCTGCATGGGCGTGAACTTGAGCTGCTCCACGGGCGTGGTGGAGCTGCAGATGATCTGCACGTTCCACGGCAGCGAAGTGGGCAGCCAGGACAGGGCGGTCACTATGTCGCAGTCCAGCGGATTCAGCAGATGCAGATCGTCGATGAACAGAAAGAGCACGTCGTTGCCCATGTCCTCCACGCGGCGCAGCAGGTTCTGGAACCAGGTGCTGATGTATAGCGGATCGAAGGAGGCGTCCTTTGGCAGGTAGCCCTCGGGTATATTGAATATGATCGAGATCTGCTGGCACACCACTCTCAGCAGCTCCAGATTGTAGGCGGAGCGGGGCGTGGCCTTGGCGAAGCGAATCACTCGATGCACCCGCGTGGAGCCGAACCAACTGCTAACCTGTCCGTACAGGTGGCTCATGATGACGCTCTTGCCGCTCCCATCCGCCCCACAGATGAAGTACGGAGCATGCCGGCTGCCGTTCCGGAAGTTGGCCATCAGGTTCTGGCGCAGCTGCTGCGGCACCCGCGACTCCACCAGCGCCGCACTAGCCGTGTGATCGCGCAGGATGCGCAGGTGGGTCGAGTGCTCATGAAAGATTTCCTGCAAATGGAATTATTTAAGGACCTTGATAAAAAGAGATTCTAAGATCTAAGACTAAGCAATTTTTATACCCTTGCAGGGTATTATAATTTCAGTCAGAAGTTTGCAACGCAGT
>JAEIIL010009091.1:0-17262 GCA_018905715.1 Drosophila lini | reverse complement strand
TAATAGAAACAATAACCATTTAATCAATCAATAAGTAGAAATTTAGACCCAAGTCTTCACAAGAAAAATCAAGTGTGTTAAAAATGTGTACTAATCAACCATTGCAATAAATAATCGTATAGCTAAATGTAATCAAACTATAAATATATGTAATATTTAATAATGTAATTTGTATAAATTGTACTCACCCTTAAATAAAAATACATCGAAAAAATATCACATCACAATAATTTTGATATTCCGTTTGCATTTAGTGTTCTCTCTAAACTTTGATTAATTTCTTGACTATAGTTCCGTTTTTCTTTTTGTTTTTATTTTGTTAAGGGTCTCTCTCTTTTTTTATAATTTCATTTTTTTGGTAATTTATTTACTTTTATTTATTTTTTATAAATTAATATAAGAAAATTTTGACTTTTGTAAAATTTAGCGTGTAATTTTTGTTGCTCTCATAGACTTTTTGGTTGTTTAAAAATTTTCAGGTAATTTCGTAGTTTTCGATTTCGAGTGTTGACTTCTGGTCTTCTCCTCTTTTGTTTTTGACTCCTCTTGGATCTCTTCCAAATAGTGTGGCTTGCCGAAATGCACAATACAAAGGTGAACTAACTAAGGATCTACGTCTGAATTTGTAGAAACTGAGATGGTGTCGGGACGATGACGAACCTGTGGCCGAGACTTGAAGACGGAACGGGGCCAGACAAATGCGAGACGGTCGAAATCAAATTCAGACGTTTTAATTTTGGCTCAAATCGGAATCGGTGCGGAACTGAAACTGGAGTTACTCAATCCTGTTACTTCGTTTTCGTTATTCTGCTGACGTTACTGACTGACTGATATTGCCTGCTTATTTGGTTGCTTCTTGGCTTTTTGCTGATGGCTGTTACTAGTTGTTGTTAGTTGTTGTTGTTGTTTGTTGCTTGCTTGTTGTTGCTTACGAACGAAATGTCGCTGATTATCAAGTGATTAATATTATCGATATATTGGCAAAAATGTAACTTTGTCTATTTTGTTATTTGTTGTTGGCTGGCTGGTTTTGTTAGTTAGTTTTGGGAAATGAAGAAAAAACTGCGCTACATTCTAGTGCCGGCGTTTACATTGTCTTTCGGCGCAAGCCGGCTTTTCTTGTCTTTTTTAATATTTTTTTTTAGGGGTTACGATGCACTCAAGACGGCATGGCGGCCTGCGATGGCTGCTCGAGCCCCAGCCCGAGTCTCAGTTCGATGGGCTGGTGGGCCAACGGGGCGTATGCGCGGTGTCTTGGCAGCATTCTGGGCGAACGTTGCGTATACGCAGGGGGGGAATGGTCGAGTGTTTGGTCGGGCGAAGGTGTAGGTGTCTAGTCTGCTGCACTTCAAGTCATTTTGCTCACACTTTCACTTTCACATTCACTTGGCACTTTTTTCTAGATCTTTCTCACTCTCTTCGAGTCTTTCTGTTTGTATTTTTTTTGTTCAGTTTTTATTTTTTCTTTGCAACTGGTACTGCTACTGCTTCTGCTTCGGCTCCCGCTTCTGCTTGGGGTGATTTATGCAGATGCGAAGAAGTCTGCGAGAAGTGGCAAGAAGACCTGCCTGCCGACTGCCTGCCTGCCTGCCTTGCACTGCCTACTGATTTGCCTTGCCCGATGCCCGATGCCTGGTGCCCGGTGCCTGGTGCCCGCTGCCTGATCCTTGCGGCCTCAGTGCAGCTCAGTTCGATTCAGGACAGGCCAGGACAGGGAGACGTGAACCCGAGGAGCAGAAAAAAGCGCCGCAACTTGTTTCGCGTTTAGCCGTTTTCTGTTGCAATGTCCTGGCAAAAATTGCTAACGATGACGATGGGCCCCAGAGTCACACAGTCAGAGCCGCTGTCGATGTCGATGGCGTCGTCGCTGCAGCGCTTTGATGATGGAGTAGGACGATGTGGATGTGGATATGCTAGTGCCTGTGACTGTGTGGGCTTTGGATGAAAGTGGCCGCTGGCCGGGCGCGAAACGCGCAAAAAAAATTCCGCGGCTACGTCGCAGGCAGCGGCAGCAGCGCCAACCGAATTGTCCTCGTCCTTTTTGGTTTTGGCTTTGGCGCAAAAAATTGCTGCGACTGCGACGCCGACGTCAGTCCTGCTAATGTACACATATACACATGCAGCACTACACTCAAACCCACTCGAACTGGGCGCACATATGCAATGCTGGACAAATCCAAAAACACAGAGAGAAACAGACAGCAACGCGCGCTCAGTCGCGAAAAATCAAAACAAAGCGCGACGACAGCAGCGACACGTACACGTACACACTCACATGCAGTGTTGGCGGTGGCGGGGAGAACAGGACATGGACAATGCACATACCGTACACTCAAACTGCTGTGCGTGTGTGTGCCGGGGCACACTCACACTCACCGGACCTCCAATCAAGAGCAAAACGCATTTTGCTGCGCCTAAAAATCAAACAACGCCAAAAAGTATGCAGCACCCAAGCCACCGGGCGACCGATAGGCGCGAAGTGGGAGGCGGGAACTGCAACCTAAAACCCGGAACTCCCTCGAACCACACTGACCAGGGGCCACAGATAGGGAGTTGGTAGCTGTTGCTCCGGACTCCGCACTGTTGGGTGAACTGCGCCTCCCCACCGTTCGAGCCCCACCCGTCAACCCACAAACAGCGCCATGTGGCCATGTTTTGTTTTGATTTCGTACTTCCCACACTCGCACTCGTACACACACCCACGCGCCCACACTGGCGGGGAAAATGCAATTTTTTCGTTTTCATTTGCAATGGCAGAAGGAAGAAAAAAAAACACAGGAGGGAAAGCTGAAAGCTGGCAAAAAAAAAAAACAAAAACCTAAACGAAACGTAAAAGTTTTCTATGTTGCCCCTGCGCGCATGCAACACTCTTTTTTTTTGCATTTTATTTCGCCGCCTTTTCTGGATGTTGTTGTCGGTTCGTTCGGTGTATTGGTAAATCGCCAGAGTTGGCATTAAAATATCCAGCAAAGAAAATTGCAGCTGGAAAAAATATAGAACGCCATCCGCACTCAAACCCAAGCGGAGTCCAGGATCCGCAACAACAACAATAGAGCCAGCATAAATTCTCACTAACTCGTGCACGTCATGGGGCATGAGGCGGGGGGGCGGCGAGGGGTTGAAGCGCATCAAAAAAGCGGAGAAAAATTGGTGGACGAATGCAGCGACAGCCACTGCAATGTGCATATAGATATATGCAGCCATATATATATGGATATATATGTATTGGGATATATGTATAGGTGTGGGAGGGACAACGGATCGAAACTAGGCAGAGCCTGCATTTAATCCTACGCATCGCGTTCGTTACTCATACGCCGCGTTGTCCGGAACAAAGGCTGGAGCGCGGGCGGTGGTGGCGCAGTTTAGGCCGGATAGGCACAGCACCCACAATCCCCCCCAGTACATGGAGTTTATGGCTTTATCGATGGCATTGGCTATTGACTTTGCCTTTGCTTGGGGTCTGGTTTGGGTAGGGCCTGCCTTGCTTCGGTTCCGTTTGGTTCGGCTTTGGTTTGGCGCGATATGGGAGAGGAATTGGCAATGCTGCTCATAAAGAGATTGCCAGATAGCTTATGGATTCATAAGTTGTTATGCACAAATGCCAAAGGTCATGGCGGGGGAGGGTGGCCTGCCACCTGCTGCGGTCGCTGGTCTGTCCGGCTCTGGTCTGTCCTGGCCAGTCATCATTAATTAATGAGCTCGCGGACTGCAGCCGACAGCGGCTCATCTGCTGGAAAACTATGCTCGGAAATCGCATTAAAAAACAAACAGAATCATGAATGGAACTCCTAGGGCAATCTGGGCTCAAAGAACTGAAATGCAGATCATCGGAAGCAACTGCCGGATTAATTTCCATTATATCTACACGTGGCTATATGATTGCTATTACTGTTTACTATACCTTAAACTATGAAGCAGGAATTGCCGATTTAAGTAATAAGTATTTAAAGGTTTATTTGAACATGTCCTAATGTTGGCAAATATTTACGGATAAAGTAAAAAGGCCACACAAAAAATTTCTATAGTTAAAAATTAAATCCAAAATATGAAATTTCGATTACTGAGGAATCTGCATTAAAACATGATTAATGATGGCTTAAATTGGTTACTATTTGGTTTCTAATCAGCAGTCACCCGACGCCCTTCCTCACCATCCACGATCTTCATTAAATTCGCATTATGCTGCTGTCCAATTAGTTGAGAGCAATTCGATAGCAAATTAATGGGCGTGCAAAGCTGGTCGCGGCTCGAACGGCATCAATTATGCCAGTGACCCTTCGTCCCTTACCCGTTCCAACGGCTGCCATAAAGCATTTCTAGTTTCAGCCTTTTGTTGCAGCTGCAGCTGCTGTGGCACAGGCAGTGGCTGTTGCTGCTGCTGCTGATGGCTGATTTGCATATTCCCCGAAGCGCTGCTGCAGTTGCAGATGCATTTGCATGCACTGGCCGTTGCCTAAAAGCATGCGTCCGTGTCCTGGGCTTTATATAACGAAAATATCGGCTGGCGGGCAGCGGCATCGGATGAAAAAACCCCCGAAAATGACAAAGGCAGCGCGGAAAATTGCGCGAAAAACTAAACAAGCACAAGGGAGTGGGCCGCAGCGGTCTGTACATCGCGACAGCTGCATTTTGGCCGACAACAAAAGTCCATTCGAATGCCAGGACATTGCAGCAGTGCAGTGTCGGGCAGTGCAGTTGCAACACCCCCCCTGTCCAGCTCCCCCCCTCGGAGTTCAGGCAAACAAAACCAACCGAAAAATGTTGCAGCAAATGCAATCAGCGGGGCCACAAGGCAAGGGGATGGCCTTTGTTCGCTGCTGCCTGGAAAGGAAGCGGAGGCAAAGGTTCCGCCAAGTGTCAGGCGGTACAGTTGCCTCACGTGCCTGCCCAGGCCACGTAAATCGGGGATCGAGTGACCAGCTCACCCGCGGGATCTGCATAATTCATGGCGTTCCCTTTTTTATGCGCTTGCCCCTTGACCCCCCCGCGGCTGCCATCATCATCCGGTTATCCCCCAAGGAACTGTTGCGCTGGCCATAAACATATTTTGCTTTTAATTAATCAAGCGGATCCGAGTGCGAGGCTCAAAGGACATGCAAGCGGATGCCCTACAACCGAACTTTGAACTTTCGATATGTAATATTTTTAACTGCAGGTCCACGGGCACAAAATGCACCATCGAAGGGGGCGGAAAACAAAATACTAAGCCGGGATAAAACTGATTCACTCGCCTCACACTCGTCCCGCACCTCCCTCTCTCTGGCATGCACTCTGCGTTGCTGCATTAAAAATGCGCGCTTGCGTTTGAAAAACAAAAATTACAAAAAAGCCCCGCCTACCAAGGGCGGTGTTGTGTATGTGTGTGTGTGTGTGATGGGAAGGGTGGTCAAGGGGGGGAGCCCTTCGGTTAGGAAGTGGCTTGGCTGGGGGATGCTGCCTGATGGCTGGCGTCTGTCAGCCATCGTTGCAATGGCAAAAATTCAATGCAACTGCGACTGTCGCCGAAGCTGCTCTGCTTCCTTTACGACCTCTCCATACCAGCCCCCTCCACACACCCACCACCCGGCTCTGCCCTGCTCCCACGGTCCCCTTCTATTTTTCCTCGGATGCGTTGCTCATACGCCCCGTTCGCCGCTCAACAAAATGCACTTTTCGCGACAGCAGCAGAGCAGCCAGAGCAACAACAGCCTCAAATGCTATTTTTCGTAGGAAAAAGGGCCGAGGGAAAGGGTTGGGGGAACTCTGGGAAGGGGACTTTAACGGACAGGCAACATGGATGGGTTTTTACGCTGCAGCTGCTTTGTCAATCCGCGGACTTGTCCATATATATCAATTTGTTGTCCGCTGTCATTGTTGTTGTGCCCGTATTTTGTTGTTGTTGCTGTTATAGAGGCAGTTGCTTTTAGTCGCAATTTGCCAGCGAAATGCGATTCCGTTGCAATGCAGCCCATCTCCGTACTCCCATCCTGATTGACAAATAATTGGCATTGAGTCTGATCCACTCAACTGGTTCTAAGGAAGCCGTCTCTTGCATGGAGATGCCTAATAAAGACATTAGCGAAGCTGAACTTAATATCAATTAAGCGCACAAGGCTCCTTTTGTCCTGCCAGCCAACTTGCGGTAATTAACAACTAGGTCCTGGCAGGACGAGCGCGACGACGTCATCTTCAAGGGCTCTAAACTAGGCACAGACCACAGCGACGACAGCGACAACGACAACGACGTTCGGTGCCAGGACAAACATGCAAATAGTTAAGTTGCTCAACCGCCGTTAAGGATAAGCACACAGGAGTGCCACTCACACCAGCGAACTAGCACACACACAAATGCTGGGTCACACATAAAGGAATATCTCAAGAGACGGTAAAACCACCAAGGCAACAAAAGCGGCAACATAAACAAGGCTAGAGCCTGAGCTCAGGACAACAAATATCCTGTAATAATAAAAAAAAAAGTTCAGCATTTTCAATAAATTATTTAAGAAATTATACATTATTTGTTTAAGAAATATATTTTTATACTGTTCAAATTAAAAAAAAAAAACGAAACAAATTGAAAAATTGTAATGTAAGTTTAATTCCTTGGCAACTCAGGACTATTCCAGCAAGCCCAGCGAATACCTATCACCTAGGGTGGTGCTGCTTAATTAAAGTCCAAATAGGACTTAAAGGACATTACACGCCAGCAAGGCGGCGTCGTGGCGTCGCAACATACATGCATCCACGGCCATTCATCGAGTCCCAGTAACATCTTTCGCCGCTCTTTGCGCTTTTGTGTGTGTGGCGGAAAAATTCCGCTTGTCATGTGATAAGGATAATGAAATCCTTGCGACTGAAAATATTTACTTTGCATGGACACACACACACACACGCACACATTCCCAGGACTATTTACCGACTGGCCACATGTGGGCAAGCAAAGGTGTGGCCGAAGTTGTCGTCGCCGTCTTCGAAACCTTGGGGACCTGAAGCCACCGAGGGTGGTGGGCACGGGTTTTAGTGTCAATTTGGTTACAAGTGTCGCCAGGACGTAGCACACACAGATACGGGGCAGCAAACTCCTAAGTCATCCGGGCGCACCTTTCGTGGTGTGACTTACTTTCCGGGGCCAAGAAGTGGCGTCATGACCGCGCGACTCGCCCACCTGGCGCCTTCCTCGAAACTAATTCCCAACTCTTTCGCCCCGACTTTAATCTTTAAGGCAATTTCCGAAATTTCTTTCCGCGCGAATGCAATTTACGAAACTTTTGCCCCAAAAAGTTGCACGAAATTGCACACATTGCGCGGGAAAGACACCGACCACCGTTGCAGTGATAGGGCTTTGTTTCGGGTAATTGAGTTCCGTGGGATAATAGACAAAACAGGGCCTGCAACTTGGCCCTGGTCTAGGCCGGCTAACAACCCCTTCGGGCCGAAAAGGGAGCTAAGTGCATATTATGCAGGCCGAAACTGCAGTTTTTCGAAGGCAAAGTCGTTTGGCAGGCACAGAGTGCAGCAAATTAAAAACTTCCGCTGATGGCAAACAAACACAGCCGAGACCGGGTGATTCTTGGTTGTAATTTCACCGATTTTAAGAAGGGGGAATGTCTGGTGCGGGGCTAACGACCCGATAACAATTTCATTACAACGACGTTAAGCAATTTTCAATTCTGAGACGGCAAACCAAGTACTTAATTTGGCAAGAAAAATAAATTTAAACGAAATATTTTAATGCAATTTGGAATCGTAGATCAAAGTAAATAAATGTATTAAAATTTATATATATTATTCTGAGGTATTATTAAAAGCATGTTCCTTAGTTCTTAATTTATGGCTATTATTTTTTTTTTATATTAACTTTTGTTTGGGATTCTCACAACAGTATTGGACTCTGCCAGCTGTTGCACTGCATCCTCTTCCCATTTACAGCTGAAACTCCCCCATTCACCAAAAATGAAATCACGTAACGGAGAGAGAAGAAAAAATCCCGCCGTAAACGCATCGAAAACAGGATATATGTATAATGAGTTTGACCGGCATTATTTCGCAATTTAAAAAATTTCACGTGATTTTTACAAGCCGGTAAAAAAGAACCAAAAAAAGAAAGAGAATTGCAGCCAAGGCAGAGGGTTGATGGTCGATGGGAGCCTGGGCTCGGAAGGACACTGGCCAGTATCGGTGTGTAGTTGGCGCCCAAAAAATGAGCGCAAATAAAATAAATGAATCCGAGCTGGCGAAAGAAGGGGGAGAAGGATAGAGGCGACATCCTGTTTGGGGTGAGTCCTTTCGTGCCGGGCATGCAACACATGGTTGGATTCGTCCTGTCCCGTGAGGTGCTTAAGCTGATTGTCCGTGGCAAGTCGGCCAGCAAGAAGATACCTGAGATCAGCACGCGGAAAGGAATGGGACAAAGGAAAAGGACAACCAAACTTTATAATATTTCCAGCAGCTGCAACATTTAATATTAATAAGTTGTGTTTCTGAAACAGATTTTTAGGTGTCTTGTAACAACCTATATTTAAATATAAACTATTCCTTGACTATCCATCCAGTTTACAAAGCTACTTAATAATTTAATTAAGTTCAATCCCTAACCACTTCGTGGTCTTTATTTTCCCACTCCACAGTCATTATTTTTTAGGTTTTGAAGTGATTTCCATGGGGCTTTGGTGTCAGATCTAGTCACCTCTTCTGTGGAACTGCTGCTCGAATTCCTTCCCCCACTTTGGCCGCGCATTGGCCTTTTTATATTTTCGACACTTTGCCTTTTTTCACCATTTTCCCTGGCCATTCGGGCCGCTTTCAGCTGACGTTGCAACACGGCAGCAACAGTTTTACTGTTCATTGGCCGTCACACCGCCAAAAATGTGCAGAGGGAGCTGGCCAGGACATCGGGCAGTCATGTGGGCCGGTCGTCCTGCTGCTGCTGACCGGCGTTGTTTGGCCTGCTTTTTGTTGTGCTCCCTTTTTTCGGCTGCCCCCTTCTTTTTTTCCATGTTTTCGGATTTTTTTTTTATTCACTTTTCGGTTTCGTTGATTTTTGCTGTGTGCTGCACGTTCGCGCGCGCTCGCTTTTTTCATAACTTTTTGTTGCGCTTTTTATGCGAATAAAAAATAAATTAAAAAACAATCAAAAATAAATTGCAGCCAGCGGGGGGACGTTGGGTGCGCTGTTAATGTGGAAATCAGGCTGTTTGCCACGCCCACCCTCGGCCGGCCTTTATCTGTTTGTATGCCATTGATTTTTAATTATGTTGCATGCTTTTTCGCTCCTTGTTTCTGGCCTTTTATTTTTCGGCAATAATTTACACAATGAGTGGGGGGAGGAAGGGACGGCAATGAGCGCTGGAATTGCATTAAATGGAAATTAAAGAAAACGAGTGACAAAAACAAATACGAGTGCAGCGCGACAAGGACGCGCCTGTCCAAAAATAAACAAAAAATGACCAAAAAGGAAAAGGCTGGGTGAAAATAAAAAATTGGAAACGCGAAAAAACGAAACACGAAACGAAACGAATAATTTTCATTATCAACGATTATGGTTTGACCTTGAGCGGCATTGGGTTACAGCAGCTTGTTGTTGTTCCTGTCGGTCGGTTGGTGGTGCTGGCGTTATTATGACATGCAGTGGGCGGCGGGCGGATTGCATTGGTGTGAGCTGAAAAACGAAATAAAAATGCCGGCACAGGTCCTTGTCATAGTCCGATGACCCGCAGGGAGTGGGGGAAATGGTGGCGGAGTGGGCCGAAGGATATACTTATGTATGTGCGTAAACGCACGTGTGTGCGGTGGCCGGTTAATGAAGCAACGGGCAGCGTACGCACCCCATTGGAATGGGGTCACGGGCAGAGGTCGTCTGACCTCCCACACGCCCCCCCTCCACGCCAAGGACATTGTCCTGCCTGCCCGTATGTATGAGTAGTTTGTGTATTTTATTTTATTTCGTTTTTCGGTTAATTTTAATTGATTACCCAATATGCGAATATAATTCATTTTCACACAGCGCTTTTTTCGCCGTTTTTCTGCTTTCCGTTATTGTTATTATTTTTCCACACGTTTTCACTTTCCCTGCTTTTTTGTTTGTTTCTTTTTTTTTTTGGCAACCACTTTTACGCAATTTCATTCATGATTCCGCCATTAACGGAAGCGGTGGTTGGGCAGGAGTCGTTGTAAGGTCAGTTCATTGACTGGCTGCGGGGCGATGGAATTGGTGCAACTTTGGGGGCCATAACTCAGCAAGAAATCGTTGCGATGTTAATCTTGAAGACACAAAGAGTCTTGAACAAAAGGCCCCAAAATGGGAAACCCCTTTGCCTCCATTTCCCATCACGTAAAGCAAATTAAGAAACGTCCGAGAAGAACGTATACGTCCTTTTGTTTCGTGCACCTCCGGTAGCGGGGTGGGTCATTACAACTATCCAAAGTGTTTATGAATTTAGTGCAGTAATACAGTAAGCTATCAATAAGGCAAACCTAAAGGGATTAATTCAGATTTTAAGATTGGGAAAATACAAGCGAGAGTTTCGCAAGTGAGATAGATTATGAGATTTTCAATTGTGTTTGTCCAAATTAAATTTTGCAATATTTGACTTCCTCAATTTCCCGTCAGGGATGTTCCACTGTAGCTGCGTGTCCTTCGGGCTAGATGAACGTAACGAGCAGCCGAGGAAAACGCATATTAGGCTTATCGCAACTCCTGCATCTCGCAACCCCCAAAAGGCATTCAAAGGGCTTCGATAAGCAACCGGTTTTGAAAAGGTGTACACTACGTACATGTGGCCATAATATTTCCCTCGCTTTTTGGGATTTTAAGTCCACTTTTGTCTCGACTAACGCGAAGACAACGTCAACGGGGCGGAGGTGTATGTGGCGATTATAGTTTCGGGGGATCTTGAGGGGACCTGTGACCGGAAACTTTCGCATTGTCATCGTTAAGATTGAGATCTTTATGAAGGTCGTGGTTCTCCCCAGAGTTATCGAAACTTTGTGGCCATAAACTGCGGCGGCAAGGGGCTAACGTGTCCGTGCTCCGGACGGGTTACGTTACGTGGTACTCGGAGTCGGCCAAGCCCCAGTTCTTCGACCCACTTGCGGGCCGTAAGCCTCGGGTTTTATTTCGGGTTGCCGCCCGACTTTTCTTGTCGCTCTGGCGGACTGAATTTATGACACAAGTAATTTGCGTACGGTCAAGCAGGCAAAAGGTTTCAGTCAGTCAGGCGCAGTCACAGTTACAGATACAGATACAGCGACAGCTACAGTTACAGATACGGCTACGAGCAACCGCACATGTGTGTCTAATGTCCTGGCATGTGTCTAATTAGTTGTGCGTCTTCTGCTGGTAGAAACGAGGTCAGATCGTATGGGAAGGACGTTTCGTGGAATTGGAATTGTCTTGTGCCGGCCATCGCTTAAGGTGCGTCCCGGGTTAATTGAAATGCCCGGAGCAGGGTCTCAACGAGGAATTAATCCGGGCGTGGCCCTGCTCCCTTGGCTGACCCATTGTCAGAGTCAACTAATTGAAACTAATACGCAAAATCTTCCTTGAGCGCCCAAAGGCGCTGACCAAGTAGGATAAGTAAGGTTCAGAAAAAGGGATTATAAAATAAGCATTTGAGTCTCTGTGCTAAATGTGTGAATATTTAATGGAGCAAGAAATTGGTGGGAAAGTTATTATAGTTCACCATTCCTAAAAATAAAAGTGAAATCCTTTATTCCTTAATTTCAACCTTTGCAATTCCTTCTGATAAAATTATTATTCAAACTTAATAAATCCCCGTCCAAGAACACCCTTGGTCCCGGTAAAAGGTTTAGTAGGGCCTGCCTTGTTGACAGAAATTATGCAAATTTAAGGCAATTAAAACACTTGCTAATTGACTTGCCGGCTGCCCAGCCCACGGAATCGTATTGACAAACAGTCGAAAGTCCGCACACATGTCGCACACACACACCCGTGTGCCCGTATAAAGGCAAGGAGCCGCGCCGATAGGAGCGGGCAATGAAACTCGAATTGGGACTGGCACACACACGAGTCCTTGCCCGGGCCTGAAGAGGATCATGGGGAGCTGGGGGTAAGGGGGAACGGAGAAGGACGCCGCCGACTAATTAAATTAAACAGCGACTGGAACGGCATCGAAGTGGACTGGCACGGAGCAGGCGTCGAGTATTAACTTATTTTTCGTGCAATTAACTTTTTAGTGATGACGGACGACGGACGACGGACCCGGCGCAAACAGCCGAACAAAAAATCAAACCAAAGAATTCCATTCCCATTTCCACGGGCACAGTCGCACAAAGAGCGCAAAGTAGCTGGGCCCACTCTGCCACAACCCCTTTGGACTCATGGCCTCCACCCTCCACATCCATATCCTCCACATCCACATCCAGCTCCACAGCCCATGGCATTCATTTTCATTCGGCATTATGCTCGGCCAGAGTCCGCAAGTGCATGTGGGCAAAAGTTCCTTTCTGGCGAGGTCTTTTTGTTCTGCTTAGCTATTTACTTCGCATGCAAATGCAAACGGATGTGTGAATATGGCATGGATATATGGACATAAATATGAATTCAGCCTGCTTATGCAGCCATCAATCATTAGCGTCGTTCTCTTCTCGGACGCTGGATACCTTTCGAAAAAAGCGCCAGATGCCAATAGAAACCTGTCAAGATTCGATGCTAGACTCATTTCGAGTGGAGTCATTGTCATTTATTAAGCAGGGAAAATGCTTCATTCTTTATTATTTTAAGGAAAAGTAAATTTATAAAGTACAGTAGTAAAGTAGATAGCCACTGTTTAAATAGATTTAGAATGATTAAACATTTTCTTAAGCAATTTGTTTTTTTAAAGACTACAAACGCAGTTTAATTTCTAGCTCTGTGCTTTCCATGTAGCTTGATCTGGTTTAAAATTTCTTAGGCATAAAATCTATACATAATATTTATTATTTCAAAAACCTTTTCAATATTTGTTTCCGTGTGGCGAACGCTCACTCGTGTATGCAGCTCGCATCTTCGGAACTGCCCCCGGGTTAAAGGTTGAATGGGCTGGCCTGCCGGTCAGCAGCTAGCCCTAATTAAGATTTTCATTTGCCACCACTTGGCTGTGCCGTCCTTACAGTTCTGCAATAATTTGAAATTAACACATTTTAAAGTCCCTCGTCGGACGAGGTGGATGAATGTGCAGGTTGAGCGGGGATGAGCCGGCGCGGTGATTAAGGGAAAGGAATCGCAGTCGCTGTCGCAATCGCAATCGCAAGGGTGGCCGCTGGTCAAGTCAAAGTTTTGAAGTTCAGTTGGTCATTGCAGGCTGGCCGCTTCCGCCGTAAGACAGAGCACAAAGGATGCCGGGATGCCCGGATGCTGGAGAGTCTCGTCTCAAGCTCCTGGACTTCGACTCGTCTCCGGCGCACATGTAATCAAAGAAATTAGCGCCACGTTGCGTGCAGCCGTCCGTAGATGGATGGATGGCTGGATGGATGGATGGTCAGCCGGCAAGGGTTGCTAGTAGATGGACAGACAAGGCAAGCGAGGCTATATTCAAATCCAGCGCAGCATGAGCCTACCCTTGTCAATCTCCGGCCCAAAGTATGTTTGTACATTGTCTTAAACAGTTTGACTTTTAATTTGCAGCCAAGTTTAATAACAAAGCCAGGCCAGGCCAGGCCAGGCCCCGGGGCTTGGTCAGTTTTTAATTACGAAATGTACGAATCAATATCTTGCGCACGCGGAGTCCTTCGCTGAGGCGGCTGGCAGCTTAAGGGATCTCTCACTCCAGTGCGTCCTCCTACGTCCACGTCGCACGCATCTCTGCAATTAACCCCACGCGTCGAAGTGTAAAATATTTATTAATAAATAGGCACACACACGTCGACTAATTGTCACAAAGGTGACGGGCGAGATGGAGTTTTTCCCGCTGCGAGACGGCAGACATCCAGGCTCCTGCCGAGGTCCTGGCCTAAGTTCAAAGTGAGGGCCGACCACATGCGTGGGCTTCGCTTCGTTACTCTTAACCTTTTTCCCCGTTTTTTCTTTTTTATAATTTTTTCCTCCTCATTTTGCGCTTTGCCTGCCTCGAAGTGTTAATGGAAAATCAATAATTACGCATCTTGGAATTATTAATAGGAGGCCAGGCCGCGGCCGTTGGGAATAGATGTACTCGTCCGATGTGTGCTTAATGGAAATTGCCGGCAAGGAGGCTCCGGGTCCTGATCCAGTCTCTACTTTACTCCACACCTCCCGATTTTTCTGGTCAAAGGTATTCCGCTCACGAGTGTCCTGCGCTTTCATTTGGTCCTGTGCGTTGTCTGTAATTGGCAACATAAAAAGCATTTCGTGCAATTGTTTCTGTTTTGAGCTTTTTGATTTTTTGTTTGTTTGTTGTATTTGCCATCTTTTGTGATCCTCTCTTTTTGAACGGTGTGCAGGGAAATAATTGCAGTGAAATACATAGAGAAAAATATTTTTCGGAGGATTGAGATCAATCGAATTGTAAAATCTTTGTGACAAACTAAATTTGTAAAAAGAGATGAAGTGATTAATAAAAAGAAGAAGCTGGTTTTTATATTTGCAATAAACTTAAATTACAATTTATTATTATTATTCTTATACTTAATTTCCTCTACTTATTTCTGCAGTTTTCGGAATAACAAACTTTCAATGAATTAGAACATAAAACCTTTGAAAACATATACACCTATTTGTTGCCGTGCAGCAGATACTTTTGTGCGTGGTTCGGCTCTGGTTAGTGCCGCCTGAATGCATCGCTGCATTTGGCAGCGGTGCACGTGGATGCAGATGGGGATGGGGATGCGAGTGTGGATATAGCCGCGCATCCTGGCTAATTGACAATTGGCCACCGCTGTACGCACTTAACGCGGCAAGACTCTCTGCCAAAATCGCGGCCGAACGGCTAAGTTCCGAGTGGCCGTCGCGGCCAAAGGCAAATAATTTTAATTAAATGAAAAAGAAATGCTTCGCGGCGAGAGAGAGAGGGAAATGGGAAATGGAAAATGGGCGCTGCAGCACTTAAGCGCCAAACGACTGGCAGTGGTTTAATCCCACATGCCACTTGGGCGTCAACGAGCCAAGGGACGCACAAAAATGCAATGGCTGCCTAACCCCACTGCAAGTCGAGTGTGAGTGTTTGCCGGGATGGGGCCGTGTCCTTTGTAAGAATTCATTTGCACAGCGAAACTTTTTTCTCCCAATTTCTAACGCCGCACACTCAGAGTCGTCAGGGGCAGCTGGACAGTCTGGCGGGGCCGGGGCGGGGCGAAAGGCAAACATACAACTGCCAAAGAGGTAAACTGCACTTAAAGTGCAGCGAGAAAAAATGCCAGTCGCGAACTGCAGCTGACCAAAAATGCATTCAGCGCCCCAAGGCGGGAACCCTCGATGGGGCTGGGCATAGGAGGGGGCGTGGTAGGGTGCAGGACGTTTATAGGCAAAAAGATAAAGAGCCAAGTGCCGCACACATACACACATGAGGGGCACTTGCAGTGTTTGTTTTATGCGCTCATGTGCGCCGCGAGAGTTTGGCGAGTTTGCCAAAATGCTGCTGCCGCCGACTGCAATCCGCTGAAGTTTGCCAGAGAGCTGCTGGTCCTGCTGCCGCTGCTGTCAAGAGTCTGAGCGATTTTGATTGAAAACGCACTCACACCGACGCCCAGCTCAGCAGGCTCCAACTCCTAGCAAAAGGATGCGTCGCATTGCCCCAGCCCAATTTGAATGCGACTGGCACAGCACTTTTTAGACGACTGCACTCGAGGCAAATAATAAAGGGTAAAAAGTCTAAATCAACTTGCAATTTGTGCGTTGCCTTGTTGTTTATCGAGTGGAGCCTACCCCCTCTAAGCCCGATAACGTGTCGTATGAGCAATGCCATCAAAGCTACAAAGCATTACCCTGCATTTTCTTTCCAATTAATATTTTTAGCAGTTATTTTTATAAAAAGAGTTTCCAACTGATAGGATGTTAGCTGTTTTACAGAAATCAAAGAAAATTGGCCCGGTTATTCTAGATTATTGTATTGGACTTGCGCTAGATTTCAGAGAATAAAGAAAATGCATAGGGCTATCTGCCTTTCTACCCATTTTTTATGGCTAGCCATCAAATTCTAATTCCCAACGCCTTACAGCTGCTGGAAAATAAAACAAAGTCGTCGGCTCAGCGACAATTTCCCCAAGTTCTTGGCCACAATTAAAGCTCAGACTGTCGCTCGTCACGCCGTACCAATAAAACGGAAATCACATTCGTCATTAAGTGTAAACTTGGAAGAAAACAAAATGCGAAACAAATATGAAAAAAGTTTAATTGGGCAATTTACCATCATCTTTGCCATAAAAAACAGACAGCCGAAAATGGAGTGCTTCCCGCCACGCGTTTATGTAGGTGTCAACTGTTGCCGGGAGCCGCCAGATTTAAGATGCCAACTTCGGAGATCGAAAGATGAGCAAATCGGCCATCAAAGTGATGCAATTAAGGGCGAGCCATAAATCTGAGGTGTTAAAAAAAGAATATGAGAGTCTCGGGGGTGGTGAGAACGAGCACAGCACATGCCGCAAAACTTTTCGGTGGTTGGTTTCCCGCGGCAGGACAATGGACCACAAAGACATTCCTTGGAACCCATTGAGCAGGTCAGGGCCAGTCGAAATGTGACCACTCGCGGCAATAAATGTGCCAAAATGCAACCATGAAAAATCCGATTATTACATTTCTTTTCTGTACTTTTTCCCCGCTGTTTTCCTGTTTTCCCGCTATTCCCCCCCGACCAGAATCAATTAATGCCGGCAATTTGTGCAGCCGAACGTAACCTCAATTATGTGCGCCAAAGTGGCTCCCATAGCCAGGATTAATCGCATAAAACAACGGCAAATTGACTAGCAAACCAGAAAGGACAAAAAAAAAACCAGCGACAGGTGAACTGCGATTGTCCAAAACTCCCGCCTGACATTATACGCGGCAGACAGCGGGGATGCGAATTATAACAAAAAAGCAAACATATTCCGGGGTCAGGGGGGTGACTAATCGAAAAAATGTCAAAAGTCAAACACACAAACAAAATGACAGAGTAAATAGCAAAGGAGAGCAAAACACAACGCGACGAGAAAAGCGAAAATTAAAAAAAAAAAAATAGATATATAAAATTGGCAGTGAAAATCAATTGAGCTGTCAAAAGGAAAGGGGAACTGGCTCGGATGCATTGATCAATAAAATGGAATTATGATATATTCACGAACCTATTCAAGCCAAAGTATCAACATATAACTTTTGAAAACTTCATTCAC